>CM077246.1:30877455-31074955 GCA_039654775.1 Spinibarbus caldwelli | reverse complement strand
CTACATTTTGGGAAACTCCAATTTAATATCAGTCTCTGTGACTCATGTCCGATTGCTGGATGTCCTTCCTACTCTGTCATCTTTAATCACTCTTCTCCTTCATTGCTGTAGTCTTGTCTGTTTAACCTCCGCTTGTGGTTTTAAACCTTCTCTTCACCCCTGTGTACCCTCTTATGGTTAGTTACAAACATTACGTTTTCACACCTGTTCTACAGTATAAACAAGGAAGTCATGCACATTTATCTAAGCTCTACATCAATATCATTTAAAGGATTTTAAGTACTTTCATATTCAAGCATGTATGGCATCAACTCAAAAGCAAGCAAAATAAAATAACATTGAAACAGGTGAATAGCAATATCATTATCCATATCCAAAACAAGTTGTACAAACTTCCAGCTTCAGCTGCTGCTTTATGTGTATTTTTTTCTGTCAAATCTTGACTGATTTTTATCAAGTAAACGTCAGAAGAACTGCAGTCATATTTCCAGACTGAAGCAGCTCAGCTTTATTTGATTCTCCATCAATCATTTTTTAGTCTCAAATCTGATCATCAGGATCTTTTGAGGAGCGTTTGTTTCCAGAAGCTTTACTTTCACTGTTCCTCAGCGGAGGAATGATCTTCATCTCACATCTTCTGAGGAGCGTTTATTTCTTCATCTCTCAATCAGCATTGCATTGCATTGCATTGCATTATATGTTTGGATCATTTTAATCTCATCTTACTAAGACATATTATTGGAGATATAGAGCGACTGCTGATATTTAGATCATTTTATGTCAGTATCTGCTGTACTGTTATAAAGATCTCATTGATTGATATTACAAGCAGCAGAATTTCATCTCACTTTTTGGCCATATAAATATCAGCATATTTGCTAATTTTGGGTTTCTGTATAAATATGGTGTTTTTGGTCTTCTCCTCAAGTATAAGCTATTCTCTTATATCATATACAGGTGCATCTCAATAAATTAGAATGTCGTGGAAAAGTTCATTTATTTCAGTAATTCAACTCAAATTGTGAAACTCGTGTATTAAATAAATTCAGTGCACACAGACTGAAGTAGTTTAAGTCTTTGGTTCTTTTAATTGTGATGATTTTGGTTCACATTTAACAAAAACCCACCAATTCACTATCTCAACAAATTAGAATATGGTGTCATCCCAATCAGCTAATCAACTCAAAACACCTGCAAAGGTTTCCTGAGCCTTCAAAATGGTCTCTCAGTTTGGTTCACTAGACTACACAATCATGGGGAAGACTGCTGATCTGACAGTTGTCCAGAAGACAATTATTGACACCCTTCACAAGGAGGGTAAGCCACAAACATTCATTGCCAAAGAAGCTGGCTGTTCACAGAGTGCTGTATCCAAGCATGTTAACAGAAAGTTGAGTGGAAGGAAAAAGTGTGGAAGAAAAAGATGCACAACCAACCGAGAGAACCGCAGCCTTATGAGGACTGTCAAGCAAAATCGATTCAAGAATTTGGGTGAACTTCACAAGGAATGGACTGAGGCTGGGGTCAAGGCATCAAGAGCCACCACACACAGACGTGTCAAGGAATTTGGCTACAGTTGTCGTATTCCTCTTGTTAAGCCACTCCTGAACCACAGACAACGTCAGAGGCGTCTTACCTGGGCTAAGGAGAAGAAGAACTGGACTGTTGCCCAGTGGTCCAAAGTCCTCTTTTCAGATGAGAGCAAGTTTTGTATTTCATTTGGAAACCAAGGTCCTAGAGTCTGGAGGAAGGGTGGAGAAGCTCATAGCCCAAGTTGCTTGAAGTCCAGTGTTAAGTTTCCACAGTCTGTGATGATTTGGGGTGCAATGTCATCTGCTGGTGTTGGTCCATTGTGGTTTTTGAAAACCAAAGTCACTGCACCCGTTTACCAAGAAATTTTGGAGCACTTCATGCTTCCTTCTGCTGACCAGCTTTTTAAAGATGCTGATTTCATTTTCCAGCAGGATTTGGCACCTGCCCACACTGCCAAAAGCACCAAAAGTTGGTTAAATGACCATGGTGTTGGTGTGCTTGACTGGCCAGCAAACTCACCAGACCTGAACCCCATAGAGAATCTATGGGGTATTGTCAAGAGGAAAATGAGAAACAAGAGACCAAAAAATGCAGATGAGCTGAAGGCCACTGTCAAAGAAACCTGGGCTTCCAAACCACCTCAGCAGTGCCACAAACTGATCACCTCCATGCCACGCCGAACTGAGGCAGTAATTAAAGCAAAAGGAGCCCCTACCAAGTATTGAGTACATATACAGTAAATGAACATACTTTCCAGAAGGCCAACAATTCACTAAAAATGTTTTTTTTTTTTTTAATTTCTTCTTTTTATTGGTCTTGTGAAGTATTCTAATTTGTTGAGATAGTGAATTGGTGGGTTTTTGTTAAATGTGAGCCAAAATCATCACAATTGAAAGAACCAAAGACTTAAACTACTTCAGTCTGTGTGCACTGAATTTATTTAATACACGAGTTTCACAATTTAAGCTGAAATAAATGAACTTTTCCATGACATTCTAATTTATTGAGATGCACCTGTACTATATGAGCCCGATGTATCAAATATGATACCCAATAAAAACACGTATGCAAACTTTCTTGTCTAAAGGTTCACTAAACCATCATTAAAAAAAAAAAAAAAAAAAAAAAAAAAGATTATTTTGACTATTATTTCACGTCAAGCTTTATAGGGTTAATAAATCAATGTCTACTCTCCAGTAAGACTAACAACATGATGGATTCATTGTAATTCAGCCTTCAGGTCCTTTAAGTGTTTTGCTCTGTGAGAAATAATGCCTGCATTTAACCATTTCACTGGCCTCGGCTCAGAAAAAAAGGACACTTGGCAATACATGTGATACAGTTCACAAAATTACATTGGATACCTCCTTTCATTCTTGACCTGTGAATGCAAATATTCTGTATGAGCAGACCTATGTGTCAAAAATCACCATATAATTACACTCTTGGGGCGGTACCTTTACAAAGTACACTTTTATGTTTACCTTTTGAAAAGGTGCCGCCCTGGTGACCTCTTTTGTCCTACCTTTTTTTTTTTTTTTTTTCTGAGAGGACACTGCATGAGATAGCCTAGTTTCCCACAATGCAGTGCATTTCTTATTAAAACATTTTTTTTTTCTCCCAAAATGATATAACGGGTAAGGTCATGTGAAAAAACAAAATGTAGCACACTATTGTTGAGTTTATTGTTGCATAATTGTTGTGCTGTTTCACTTTCTATTAGAGAATTAAGCAGTAGCCAGTATGCATTATATACTGTGCAATATTCAGTAACTGGTGCACTAGTATTGTTTACTAGTATTTCAGTCTACAGCACATGAACTGAAAACAACAGCCGCTGAGGAAGTTTGTGTCGTGCCTCCATCTACTGGACAGAGCGCGCTACTGCAGCCTTCCGAGCGACGTCATCCAGCAGGCGGTGCTACATCTCCATATATGGTGCGTGGCGTTACTGCAGTGGGCGGGACTTCGCATCTGATTGGCTCAACTGGTGTCCGTCACCTCAGGTCGATAGCAAACGAGCTAACTAGCTCCACACAGCCAAAATACCGTGAATGAAGCATAGCGGCGAGAAACCCGCGGGTTACTTATTTAAATTTATTTATTTTTATTTATATTTAAACATTAAATCGGTTATTTGCAGAAACCGGGACGGAAGGAGAGGTATGTTGGTTATTGTGCGAGTACTAAGTTAATTGGAAACCGCTCAGCTTACACGCTACTAGAGATACAGAAACATTATGCTAGGTTAATGTGGATGCAAATAACTACACCCAACATTTCTGTGGTATTTAACACGTTTTGGTTTAAGATATTAGTATTTTTTAATGTCTACAGACTAATTAACTTGATGAAAAGTTTTTTTTTTCTATAAGTATATCCTTGCTAGTTCAAAACAAACCTCATTTGTTTGCTGCTTTGTTTATTTGTTTTGCTAACTTGTGCCATTGCTGTTGTGATGAACGTTTTGCTAGCGCATAAAATTAATCTAATATAACCTAGTATGTCAGTTTTTGCTCTATATATCTCTATTAACCTTAAAGTTTGAATAACATCTACGTTTAACCTTTCTTGCATCTCTAAAATAACTTATAAAAGAATGAATTAATAAAGTATTAGTAATATTCGCTATAAAATAATTTGTGTAATTTTATATGTAACGACAGCAGAAATGATTGAATTAGTTGAATACTGTTTAAACAAAAATTGTACCATTTACAACGTTTTTGTATTTAATAGTGCTGTCAAACGATTAATCGCGATTAATCGCATCCAAAATAAAAGCTTTTATTTACATAATATATATGTGTACTGTGTATATTTATTATGTATATATAAATACACACTCATACAGAATATATACAGAAAATATTTACATGTATTTATATTCATATAATTTATATCATAAATAAATTTATTTAATATATAAACGTTACATATATATACATGCATGTTTGTGTATTTATAAATACATAATAAATATACACAGTACACACGCATATTATGTAAACAAAAACTTTTATTTTGGATGCGATTAATCGTTTGACAGCACTAGTATTTAATAATTATTTTAAATTTATTAACTAGCCTATCCCTTATGAAAATTAACCATGGCTTTATTGTAGTAAAAGTGTAGTAACCATTTTTTTGGCATATTGATTACTATTTTTATAACCGCAGCTTTAAATACCATGGTTAAACTATGGTTAGTGTAGCAAACCCATGGTTAATTTGTGGTTACCATGGTTTAACTATAGTAATCATGTTTTTTTTTTTTTTGTAGTAAAACCATGGTTAATTTTTGTAAGGGATACATCTGCTGGAGATTACTAACTAATACAGAATGATTAACTGGAGGCATATGTATGTAAATGTATTGGAGTACATAAAAAAAATAAATAAACTGTTAGGTAAAGACCTAGTAAGAAGCTTTGCGAAATGCACTTAGATATGTTGTTGTTCTATGTATTTTTGCTTGCTTCCTTTGCCTGACACACTCATGAACCTCTGTGTTATTCCAGGAGAATGGTCGTCCCTGATGGTGGAAGTGTCATCCAGCCAGCGGACAGCGGTGATGCAGACGAGCTGATGTCCAGCTCTGAGCCGGAGTTCGGTCCCAATCTGACCACGGTGGAGCTGGAGGAGGTGCGTAAGCTGCAGGAGCTGGTGCGCCGTTTGGAGGTCCAGAATCAAGCCCTGCGCAACAGGGGCAGCAAACTGGTGCTGGGGGCCGCCAGCAAAAGCAACCTCTCCACCGGAGCTAACAGGAATAACCTGCACGGGGCCATGGACACTTCTCCCGGAGCAGAGGATGCTGGGAACCTGGCGGGCAGCAGCAGCAGTGAGGACATGTCTCCAGTGCTGGAGGAGGATGGATTCTTAGGCTCCAAACAAACACTGGGACGCTTCGACCCGAGTCTGTCTCCGGATCGCTGTGAAGCGGACACGCTGGGAGCGAGTGCTGCGGGTGTGGACCAGTCTGCCCTGGACGAGGTGGATGAGCTTGACTTAGAGACGTGCGCTCAGGCCGAGGATGAAGACAGTTGGTGGGTTTATTCATCTTTTTATTATAATCTCACGTAGCTAGGGATGTAACGATTAGCGGTTTGGTGATAAATCATGATAAAATTCCCCACGGTTAGTATTACCATTTCATATTTTAATTATCATTAAAACCGAATTTAGTGCTGTCAAACGATTAATCGTGATTAATCACATTGAAAATAAAAGTGTTTATGTAATATATGTGTGTGTACTGTGTATATTTATGTAAATATAAATACACACACTTGTATGTATATATTTAAGAAAAGTTTTATATTTGTATATAAAATATGTTTATATATAATATTAATTATATACATGTAAATACATGTAAATATTTCCAAAATATATACTGTGTGTGTGTGTGTGTGTGTTTTTATATACATAATAATTTACACAGTACACACACATATATTACATAAACAAAAACTTTTATTTTGGATGTGATTAATCATTTGACAGCACTAACCGAATTTGATTACTGTGATTTGAACAACTGAGGATTAATAAATACTGTCCTGCATAAAGCAGAGTTTTCAGCAGCAGAGTAGTTTAGTTTTGTGTGAAAACATGGTGAAAAACTGAGAGGGTTTAAATGAGTGCTAAGGGAATTATTACAAATGCGAATGAATTAAAGGGTTACTCCACCCCATAATGAACATTTTGTCATTAATCACTTACCCTCATGTCGTTCCAAACCCGTAAAAGCTTTGTTCGTCTTTGGAACACAATTTAAGAAATTTTGGATGAAAACCGGGAGGCTTGTGACTGTCCCATTGACTGCCAAGTAATAACACTGTCAAGGCCCAGAAAAGTATGAAAAACATTGTCACGATACTCCATCTGCCATCAGTGGTTCAATCTGAATTTTATGATGCGACGAGAATACTTTTTGTATGCAAAGAGAATAGAAATAACGACTTTATTCAACAATTCATCTTCTCTCTGTCTCTCCGCATTACTGTAGCGCCATTTTGGAGAATATCCACTGAACGCAAACTGCGTACGCTCTTCTGTATCAGCCGCAACACAAGCCAAGTCACACAGAAATGTACTTCGTTGCTAGATGCATGACAAATAAAAAACAATGTTTTAAAATCGGCTCAAAGTCTGTTGTTGCATTAACACGCTACACAGTTTTCTGTGAAATCTGTCAACTCATGTCTGCAGACTTTCCGCATCAACTCGTCTGGACTGCAAAAACTCGTGTAATGTATTCCATCCTAAATGATTAGTTCACCCAAAAATGAAAATGAAGTCATCATTTTTTCACCCTGTTGTTGTTTAATTTTAGTATCACTCAATGATACCTTTTAGTAGGCTATCACCCATGCGACTCATGCTCTCGGGTTTGGTGAAAAACAAACCAAATTGAACACATTATTTAACAAAAACCCTTGACCTTGACTATTAGTCTTATGTGAACCACTGTGCCTTAATGGGACTCTATTAGCACAGCAGTTCACTCCGACTCACTCTGGAAAAGCACACAAGCTAGGGACAAGAAGTCAAAAGAGCCCATTCTCTGTGATATTCTGGTCTCGAGATGAAGTACGTCTGCTGTAATTCTTGTGCGATCTTACTGAATGCGTGCCAGTGCTGCATGGGTGGATGTGGCTGTGATTTGTGAGTGTCTGAGACAGCGGGATCCTCCTGGTTCTGCATGGGACGTCCAGTGACATCTCTCAAATCAGAGTGGAAGCCTGTTAGAGCTGGAGCCGGTCTTCTCTCGGTTCAGTGCAAAGTGAAATCCACTTTGTGGGAATGAAGGATTGTCAGGTGCATTACTAAGATGCACATGGTTTGTTCTTGATTGGCAATTTCTCAAGCACCATTTTTAATATTTAACTACACCATCAGCATGCGTGACTCACTGGATAGACCTGTCCAGTAGAGTTGACTTAAATACAGCTCATAACTATGACTATAAATATCTCATAACTAAAAACAGGCTGCGTGTCAGTGAGGAAGAATAACAGCAAGAGAAATGTGGTAACACTTTTTACTTTAAAGGTGTCCTTGTTACACATTTTGCATGTACTTACTATTATAATAACAATTAATTATCAGAAGTCAGAAAGAGCTTTATTACCAAGTATGTTGTTTACACACAAGGAATTTGGGTTACACTTTATTTTAAGGTGTCCTTATTATACGTTACATGTACTTACTATTATAATAACAATAAAATTGTGCATAATTACGTGGAAGTAACCCTAAACCAAACCCTCATCCTAACCATATAGTAAGTACATGTAGATAATTAATATTACTCATAATTACACTGCAAAAAGGACACCTTAAAATAAAGTGTAACCGAAAAATTCAACGTTTGTAAAACTGAAACCAAAGGGTGATCTTATTATTAGTTTACTTTAAGAAATGTAATTATTAGGCTGTAAGCTTAGTTCATTCTGCATTGATTTGTTTATTTAATACAGAATTTCCAAAAGGAATTAATAATAACAAGCAGCTAATCTCTGTAATGCAGCTTTAATTTTCATCAGAATAATCCAGCCAGTGATCCTGCAGCAATTAGCCGCTCCATATGTCCGTATCTGTCGCGTGAGGTTAATAGCACTGGGGCTGTGTCTTTGGGGAGGCGGTAAGCGGCTTCTGGTGGATTTAAGCTTCATGTGATACTGCTCATTCTGGAAGCTGAAGAGAGAGGATTGTTATGAACCGGATGGTGACCAGGGCAGTTTTTAATAGGATCCGTTATATAAAGCTGTGGTGTGTTGTTTTGTTTGGGATGCTGCTTGCATTGTTTCTCATATCTATTGAATGTGAAGTTAGTAAAGTAAATATAAGTTGTTCGCAGAGAGACTTCCTGAAGACTGTTAAACACTGAAGATGCCTGTCTATAGGATTAGGGTTAGGGCCTCGTCAGTCTATCCCTTCTGTTAAGGTGGCATAAACTCTCTGGTGATATTATTATTGCTATCCGTTTGACAGGAGGAGTGTTTGGGAAACCTGTTGATAAACAGTCATTATATTTGCTCTTCCATTGGTGGACGCTAGTGGTCCATAATTAAAAATGCAGAAGTGCCGTCTTGTTCTCAAGCTTTCTGACTTGATGGCAGTGAAAGAGACGTATAATACTTTAAATGCTGATAATCTTTCAAATAAGTGAGCGGTCCAGTCTCAGCATCAGGGATCATTTGCCATTGTTGTATTTTCTCTCTAAAGGAAGTAGTGTTGTCAAAAGACCCGGTACTTCGGTACCAAGTCGGTACTAAAAAAATGAAAACGTCACGGTACCAGGTTTTTTTTTTAAGTACCGGTGGTACCGAGTACCCGGTCGTCCCGGTTCTATCCGAAAGGTGCGCAGATGCGCTCTCTTCATAAAAGCACTGAGACAGGGCGACCTCTAAAGGAGGAAACACATCAAACTAACAAAACACTTTAAAGACCGACAACCTGGATCAAATGAAAGAGTTCAAGCAGGTAAGTTTCAGTTTAATATTTAGATCTTCTGTTATGAATATTATTCCATATTTTAATTTGAATGTCCGATTTAAATAAATATCACCGTTATAAGCGGAGTTAAGCGTGGCTAACGCTAATATATTGAGCATTAGAATGTTTTTTGACTATTTAATGCTCCTATAACTTTTATTAGGGTAAAAACAAAACAAAACAAAAAAAACAGGAGGACATGATGGTATTTACTATTTTTACACACCAGAGGCTTTTCGATGAATTGTGAATCTAAAATATGCATGTTAGAGAATGTACAAATGTTTACAGTGTTTGTCATATCAGTCCAGCAGAAAAGCAGTTCTGGGTTTTTTTTTATTTATTTTTTTTTTAATTTTTTAAGCTAGCTAGTTAGTTGTTATTCTTGACTGGATAACTAGCAGGTTTTAAAAACCCTTTAAAATTAAATATGTACACAGTTTGGATTACATGAAAGTACAGTCAAATTTGATCTCCTGTATAGACTTTACAATAAGATACCATTCATTAACATGACTTCATGTTATTATCTAACATCAACTTAACAGTGAGTGAACAATATATTTTTACAACATTAATTAATATTTGTGAATGTTAATACAAACACTTGATCATTTATGTTTGTTCATTGTGCATTAAATAATTTTATAATAAACAGATTGAACTTTTGATTTTATGTATTAGTAAATTTTGAAATGAACCCTAAGAAGAATAATTGCTATATAACTATTGTTTATTGATAGGTCATGTTACCTAACAAAAGGAATCTTATTATAAGTGTTTTTAATACTACAGTTTCCATCTATTTGATATACACTTGTCTTAAAATATATGTAATCTTATCTAAATTTATTATAAAAGCTGAGGTTTGTTATTTACTGAAAAGTTATATTTTAGCTGGAGTCAATGATCTAATGTTGCGTTTGGTCAGACTCAGCCCACTGCTTTACTTAAGTATATTATATTTCCCTTTACAGCTGCAGGCTGAGGAAGATCATGAAGCACCAGCAAACCCTAAAACAGACGACAGTTTACAGTTGTTTTTCAGCGACAGCAGAAATATGACAAACATTTGGGTGAAACTTGTTTACTTTTTTCATACTTTTATTACTTGTGGAAAAACTTAAAACAGTTATAAATAAGCATAAAGAATGGCATTGATTTTTGTACAGTTTATTTTTGTTTAACTTTATTAATAAAAATAATGTGTTTTTTAATTAGCATGTTTTTGTGTTTTGCTTTGGTACCGAGAACTGTGGATTTTCACTGGTATTGGTACAGAATACAGAAATGTTGGTACCGTGACAGCACTAAAAGGAACTGAATGTTTGTCGTGTCTGTCTTAGAGAGAATGGGCTCCATCAGAGCAGCATTTATTGACACAGCCGCTCATGATGGATGGGTGCTTCACAAATGAACTTCAAGCGTTTGTTCCAGTAAATACTGTCCATCCCACATAAAAGAGCGTTTGATTCCCCTTGTATTTACATTTGAGCAACAGTCGTGTAGAGGAACAGGGCGTTCTGGTGCTGTTTTTATGGGGTAATTAAGTCTCGGTGATGAGTAAACACTGCAGACACCAGAAGCTCTTTCATCAGGTGTTCAGGCATGAGTCCAGCATCATGTGGAGCACAATAACACCTTACTGAGAGACGCAAGAATGTGCACTGCTGTAAATGCACAATAATCTCAGTTATCTCAACCAATATAATAACATAATAATAATAGGTCTTTGATGTAGTCTCATTTCTCCTCCCAAACTGATTTGGCTCTTACTACAGGTTTATTTACATGATTGATTTCAGTTGCAGGTTCTGTGTATTTATTGTTCTGTAAATGCGTCCTGTTTTTCTCTCTTTAGGTTGTACGTTTCACCAAAGAAGCAGGTTGCGGCTGAACTGGGGCCTGAATCACCGCTCAAATGGTGTCGAAAAGTTCTCGATCATCCCAGTCCAGAGACTGAGGTCGCCTGTCGGACGCTCATCAACCGGCTAGACCAAAGTAGGGAAACTTCACAAGATTTGTGAATACATTCATGTGCAATAGAAGCAGTATTTTATGATGTAACTGATGTTCATTGTATGCACATGAATACAGAATGACTGAATGATTTAGGTTTAAGTCAGAGCGCTTTAACACCTCACTGAACTACAGAAGCATTACCGATGTTCACTTTTCTAGGGAAATATTGTCCTGTGACATGTTTCTGCTTTGCGCACTGCTGATTTACTGTATTTTCTGCTTCTGTAGCTTCTGTCACAACATGAATCTGCCCTTTAAGTCGTGATGAAATAGGAATAGATCTTTTCTTCTGTATGGTGGCATACATCAGAGCGAAACAGGTGATCGAAAAAGAAAATGCATAGAATGGAGACTTGATTCTGCGCTTCGGTTATTGATTGGATGCTGAGATGTGAGCGTGGCTCTGGAGACAGATGAACATGAGCTTTAATCAGACTAAATAATTAGTAAAGTCCTGCATAGGCTGCCAGATGTTTCATTAATTAAACATACCAGGTCAAAAAACAAAGAGTGTGCATTAGGGCTGAAACGATTAGTCGACATTATCGACAATAAAAAATTGTCGACAAATTTTTTTTGTTGTCGAGTAGTTGTTCTATCTCATATGAGCTAATGTAAGAGCCTGCAATACTGCGGTTTGACCAGTGTGGCGCTGTAGCGCACGACTGTAATTCAGCTCTCCTGGATGCAATTCAAGAGAAGGAGACAGCGCTTCAGAGCAGCTTTTGGATGTAAATATAGCCTATGCTGCTCGCTGTCCTCTGAATAACGAAATAAACACAACAAAAACTGACAGCGGTGTGAAAGTAGCAGTTAAGATCTGATTTTAGCAATGTGGATGTTTGCACGATATCTGCAGTTCGGTTCTCCATTAAAGCAGTCATGTCACTTTTATTCATATAGTATACTTCAAGCAGCTGTACAGTATTAAACATGATAAAGCAGAGTCAGTGAGTGTCGCTTTCAGTTACAATTACAACTTGATTTTCTGTTATAAATCAACTCTCTAGTGTGGAGCTAGCCAATGATAAAATATTTTTATTAGTGGGAAAAAAATATTTCATTAAAGTGATAGTTTGGTTTGCAGAGATCAAAGCTTGATCTAGCTCAGGATTGTTTTGATTATCATAACCATATAAGGTATTTTAAGAGAGATTATGTTGTAAATAAAATAGTTTCCAAAAATAACCATCATATCACTTACCTTTATTTTGTTTCTTATCCATATGACTTACTAAAGGAGATGTTAAGCCAAATGTCATTCGGGTACTTTTTCATATAGCTAATTAAATGTTGAATAAGAGAGTTTTTCTCTGTCTGTCATCTCATTTTGTGTGCCAAATATACACTACCAGTCAAAAGTTTCTGAACAGTAAGATTTTTAAAGTTTTTTTTTTTTTAAAGAAGTCTCTTCTGCTCACCAAGCCTGCATTTATTTCATCCAAAATACACAAAAAGCAGTAATATTGTAACATATTTGTACAATTTAAAATAACTGCTTTATATTTGAATATATTTTAAAATGCAATTTATTTCTGTGATGCGCAGCTGAATTTTCAGCATCATTACTCCAGTCTTCAGTGTCACATGATCCTTCAGAAATCATTCTAATATGCTGATTTGCTGTTCAAGAAACATTTATTATTATTATTATTATTATTATTATCATCATCATCAATATTTAAAACAGTTGAGTACATTTACAAATTAATACTTTTATTTAGCAAGGATGCTTTCAATTGATCAAAAGTTATGATAAAGACATTTGTAATGTTACAAAAGATTTCTATTTCAGATAATTGCTGTTCTTCTGAACTTTCTATTGATCAGCAAATCAGAATATTAAAATGATTTCTGAAGGATCACATGACTGGAGTAATGATGCTAAAAATTCAGCTTTGAAATCACAGGAATAAATTGCATTTTAAAATATATTCATATAGAAAACAGTTGTTTTAAATAGTAAATATATATAAAAAAATATTACTACTCTTGCTGTATTTTGGATCAAATAAATGCAGGCTTGGTGAGCAGAAGAGACTTCTTTAAAAACATTAAAAATCTTACTGTTCAAAAACTTAACTGGTAGTGTATCTATTTGTATAAATTAATAGTTTAATAATTGTAATTGCATAATATGATTTTCAACAGCTGAAGTGACCTTTCTTTATTTGTTAGAATATGTATAACTCAATATTTTAACTAATTGCAAAAGCCGAATAATCAGTCAAAGTCTACTGATTAACCATTAAAATAATCAGTGATTAGTCGATTAATCGGTCTAATAATAGTTAGATTAATCGATTATCAAAATAATCGTTTGTTGCATCTCTAGTGTGCATGGATGAATTGTTCACGATGAGATATATAACATGCATTAATAGTGACACCATGTGAAATCCAGTGAAGATCATTAAAATAATAAGTTACTGGCATTTGCTGGTTCTTTGCTGTCTAAAATGATTATTTTCTTTATAGCTGGACCTATGAGTATTTAGTTTCCCAATAGCCAACTTAAACAACTCAACAAACAACTGTACTATAAGTTACTATATTTAATTTTTTCCTGAAATGTAAGGTTCACTTTTTATAAAATACCATTACTGTTATGTGTCTTATAAGAATCATTTCTTGCTGAAATGATCAGAATGTGTATTTATTTAGTCAACATTATTGCGTTTCTTTCTGTGTTGTGATGTTTGCTCTGTCAAGTCTTTGAAGTCTAATGCTGACTGTTAATAATGTTCACTGTTAATGGTTTTATCAAATGGAAATGTGTGCATCTTTACATGTGATAGTTTACCCAAAAATGACAATTCACTCGTCGTTTGTTGATATCACATTCTTTGTTCTGTGGGACATTTTTATTGTATTTGATATACTTGTATTTTTTTAATTGTTCTTGCCATGAAAATAGCCTAAGATGCTGACATGGCATTAAATAAAAAATATACTACTACTACTCTTCTGTGGGACATAAAAGAAGATATTTTGAAGAAATGTCTCAACTGGAGACAAAATCAAAATACTGAGACATTTTTCAAAATACCTTGTTTTGTGTTTCACAGGAGAAAGTGAAGGTGATGGGAGTTTTGAACAATATGAGGGTGAATAATGTTTTTTTTTTAGACTTGCTATGATATATTGCCAGTTATATATAGCTAATGCATTATTGTTTCATTTGTTTTTTGTAGCGTCTAGATGGAAGAACGTGTACAGTAGCCCATCTCAGTCCAGTGAGGCTGGCGTCTCGGCGTCCTCGTCTGCTGGGTACCTCAAATCAACTAACAAAACGCTACTAACCTCTGGCAGCTCAGGTATGGCATTGACCCCATTCACCGTGCATCACACGCCTCTTTCCACAACACACACACACACACACACACACACACACCCTCGCAGGCGTTCACTGGTGTGGACGGAGCGGCAGTGACTGTATGTGACAGGATCAGATTTCATGCATGAGGTGTCTGGCAAACATTTCTGTCTGGCACACTCCTCTTCCGTTGTCTTCATCTGTGTGTTTTTATGTGTTTAAAAACCTGTTTGGTGTGCAGTGTGCACTGAAGTCATGAGTAACTGCCTCTGCATGAGTTTCTGGTGTTTAATGAACCTCGTTAGTAGCTAGAGATCATTTAATTGCTTTGCTGCATCAGTGTGACTCACTTGCAGTATTAGGGCTGTGTGATATGGAGCAAAAATAATATCTCTGTATTTTTAGACAGAACGGCAGAAGAGATTGGATGTACATCCACTTTTTGATGCAACTGGTTTATAATAATCTCTACAGATGAAATGGTTTTGCTGCTCATATGATCTTTTAAATCAGAATAATCTTTGAAGAATTGAACTAGGGCTGCAACTAATGATTATTTTGATAACTGGTTAATCAATCTATTTGATTAATCAGTTAATTTAAGCCATTTTTTTTCTGCATTTATTGAGACTTATTTTACATCCTGCCCAGTGTTTGCCTTTTTAACAATATACAAATATAAAAACAAATAAAGTTATTGTATCTGCAGTATGTGGACTATGTTATACATTATGTGGGGAAAAAAGGGTCAACATAAGTTGTTGTTTTTTTTTTTTTTTTCCAGATGAAATTTTTGTCTGGGTAAATGTGTTATTCACTGCTTTAAAGTTACGTGACTGGCAAATGTTTTCTGTGCACTGTGTGCAGACGCAATTAATCAATCACATTGGTTGACAATTTATTTTAGGTAACACTTTATTTTAAGGTGTCCTTGTTATGCATGTTACATGTGCTTACTATTA
The DNA here is from genome assembly GCA_039654775.1 of Spinibarbus caldwelli. Lineage (NCBI taxonomy): Eukaryota > Metazoa > Chordata > Actinopteri > Cypriniformes > Cyprinidae > Spinibarbus > Spinibarbus caldwelli. The sequence goes on along the minus strand of CM077246.1, from coordinate 31,059,619 downwards.
TACTAGGGATGCACCAATACCATTTTTTTTCAGAACCAATCCAATCTGATACCAAAAATTCTGAGTATCGGTCGATATGTTCCTTAATGTATAAATTACATTTCAAAGTTAGCTATATTCTCCATCTGTAAATGTTAGAAAGCCATGGAAATATTTCCATTTTGCTGTCAGAAGTGCATGAGCCTTCTGCTTTGCGATTCTCTGCTAAACTTCACAGACTTCACTGAACGAGCGCCGCCACATGCATGCGCGCCAAACAGACGGAGCTCAATGAGATGGGAGCGCAATAACTCTGACTAAAATATACATTTTGCTGCAATATTTGTAGGTGGACAATAAATGTGACGTAGAATTTTAAACCTACAAGTAAGTGTATTTGTATGATAGCACTAACTGTAAAGTGACTGTAATGGGGTAGGCTAATCAAAATAGCCTTTTTACTTAATTAGTCTGTGCTTTTTTATTATTTTCATTTTTAGTTTAGTAAATTTAACTTCTTTAAAAGCATTTTTTTTGTTTTTAGATTGCAATGTTACAATGTTAGAATGTGATGTGATTTTTAACACTTTTTTGCACAAAATATATGCCTACATGGTTACATTCACTCTATTAGTTTAATCCAAATACAAAATACTGCGATATATACCGTATACCGCAAATCAGCCAAAAAAATACTGCGAGATGAATTTTTGCTCATATCGCCCAGACTTAATTACATGCAAGTAACCCTAAGCCAAACCCTCATCCTAATCCTAACCATATAGTAAGTAAATGTAGTTAATTAATATTACTCAGTAGTTAAATGTATAATTACACTGTAACAAGGACACCTTAAAATACAGTGTAACCTCTTTTTATTATCCATTATTATCATCGGTTTTACTGATTAGTCGTTGCAGCCCTGTTATTGAGTGTATGTTCTGTTGTTCACAGGTTGCATGGGCGCTCCCTCGGCTCTCAGCTCACAGTCATCTATTGACAGCGAGTTAAGCACCTCAGATGACTCCATCTCAATGGGCTATAAGCTTCAGGACCTGACTGATGTTCAGATAATGGCTCGTCTGCAAGAGGAGAGTGAGTATTGTTCACCTGACACGAATCCAGACCATGAGAAGTTTCACCGCGGCATGCAAAATGCAAATAAATGTGGGATATGGAAATGCTTTCTGTTCCTGAATGTCCTTTTGTTTGTTTTAAACTCTGCTTCAACAGCAAGATCTGACAATGGTTCAGGCAAACTGTAGACTGCTGTTATTTGTGTATTGAGAACACTTTTGGGGATTAACTTGAGTCTGTTGTGTAACTATTACACAGCAGTTGAGGGTGAAAGCTCAGAAGTTTCATAATTTGACAAACATTGAGTTTGTAAGGCCCGTACGGTTTGACCCTCTTTTTTAAAACCAGTTTCTCAGCATTTCCTGATGGACAAAATAAAACCTTGGCTGACATTTTTTCCTGTTGAATATCAATTTTTGCTCAGAGAGAATACCTCACGTTTAAAAACCTTGATCTGCCAGTTGCATGTCTTTCATGCTGAAAACTCTCCTCATGTGTATTGCATATTGATGCATTTAAAAGTTAACAACCAAACGTATCTTTATAAAAGGTCAGTCTTGTTTTGCAGATTAAATACAATGTAGGTAACACTGAATATGTTTTTTCATTAGGTTACAAATGCCTTTATCTGAACCTCTATAACTGTTGGTCTTGCATATCTGCCATGTTTGTAGTTTTTTAATAACCAATATTTATAAACAATGTTTATAAACCATGTATGCATAGTTTAATACAAAGGACCGAAAACTGCGGATGTAACGATTCACTCAACTCACAATTCGATTCACGATTTGATTTTCTCAAAACATTTTTAACAAAATGAGATTGAAGACATTATACAGTAAATGAAAAGGTGTCATTTTATTAGGCTATTGCTGCATGTTTCTTTGTGAAATTGAAATATAACAAATCTAACTTGAAATTTTAAAACAAACCCCAAATCAAATAAGCAAGTTACACAAATAAATAAATGTTTTTATATAAACAAACTAAGGCTTTGTCTGTGCTCTTTCCATTTAAAATTAGAGGCAACCACTTCATTTTAATCATGATCCAAACAAAGATGAAGCATACATGCAGCATGAGCAGTTTTTAATCTAAATTGGACTGTATAATTTTGAAATTTGAAGCAAAAACAGAATGGTCTGACCTTAGTTTTGTGAAACTATACATAAAACACATCTGAACAAAACAGCAGATGAGCTGAATAAGATGCAGATTCGCTCTCTGCCAGCAGGTGGCGCTTATGAACAGCAATGATGTAGTGTTTACCGCTGTAAACAAAGCAGAGCTGTGCTTATGAACACTACTTTAATATACATCGTTCAGAGGCAAGATGAAAAGAAAATACCACGTAAACTTTTCTAAAGACAGTCAGTTCCCCTCAGAGATACATTCATATAAACTCCTACTCCAATTGTATCGCGATTTGTTTGGCATTCAACCGATTTGAATCGTCAAATATTTGAATCTATTTTCAACCGGCTTGCAGTTCATTGTTACTTCCCTACCGAAAACCAATCACAAAGAGTACTTTTTTTTCATGCAGCATTTTTGCATTCGAATGTGGATTTTTATTTTAAATTCTACAAATATTCAAAATCCGAATTTTTATTTGACAGCCCTAACTTGTGCTAAAGTGGAGATACACCTAAATACTCAAATACACTTCAAAATCCTAAATACATCAGTATTATACCAACTTCAAGGCTTTAATTTTTGATATTCAAGTTTGCTTTGACTTGTAATAATGATACTGATGTTACACAATCTGCAGTTTCAAATTAAAGCTGCAGTCCGTAACTTTTGCCTCTTTGTCGCCATCTCTGTTTGAAAACCTGCAATTGCAGTTATTTGTAGAATTATCATCTTTAAGTGGGTTGTGCTCCTGCACGGCTCCAGTGCACCGCACCGGTGTGGATACTGTACTTAGGAATCACAGATTCTAGCCTGTGTCTTGGAATGTATGACCCAAATAAGAATTTTCACCAGATATTGTCATCTGAACGAATAAGTAACAAGTGTGCCACTTTTGTTCAGACCAACTGAGGAAAAAAGCATTACAATAAATCACGCTACCATCGGTGATTAAATCTAATGATCGGGTAGCTCACATCACATCAAACCATGCAAATTATTATTATTGTTATACTTTGTTTTCAAATTGTTAGTGTTAACAACATCAGCATTATAAGTGTGTAAGCGTGTAGATTTCAATTTCTGTACAGTCTAATCTCTAATTGTTATACCATTCAAATTTCACATAAAGAAATTATTTTAACCTAAAAGGCAAATTATTCTTCCTTCGAACTGGTTTTCTTTAAAATACAAATCCTGTGTAATCCCAGGCTATCTGTAATCAGATGTACATTTAAAACTGAAATATAATCTAATTTCAGTCACATGTGTCATAAACACACAATCCTTTCTGGATTACAATCCGCCATCAAAATGATAAGTGTAATTATTCTTGTTGCTGTGAGAAAAGGCTATAAATGATCCGCCACCTGCAGGATCCTCATATGCAATATAGACTACTAGCCAGGACAACTTCTTTATGTTTACAAACGTGACATAATGACGCAGTGCCATGCTCGAATTTCCCACGAAAACCTACCCGTACCACTCAAATTAGAAAACATTATTATAGGCTTACCGTTGTGAATCAGGCTAAAGTAAGGCGGTAGTTTTGAACACTTGCTGGTTATGTACTTGCTCAGAAATTGATTTCAGATAATTTTTAACCAAAAAAGGTTACGGACTGCAGCTGTAAGCTTTGTTTTCTGCACCATGACCTGTGGTGGTGTTTTTCAGGTCTCCGGCAGGACTACGCCTCTACCTCGGCTTCGCGCCGCAGCTCCTCCGCCTCCCTGCAGTCTCTGCGTCGAGGCACCTACAGCGACCAGGAGCTGGACTCCTACAGTCAGGAGGACGAGGAGGACGAGTGCTGCTCTCTGCCGCAGCGGCTCCAGCGTTACTCGCCTTCGCCCCACGGCTCGCCCCGCTGCCTGTCGCCCAGCACACTGGCCGAGTACAGCCGCCCACGCATGTCCCGCCGCTCGCTGCAGGGCCCGGGGCCCAGGAGTGAGGGTAGGCCACTGTCCATCACACATCAAATCACAGGCAAATTTGTTAGGTCAAATTACTTGTTCAACAGAACTGATTGTGATGCTGATTGATGAACTAAATAATGGATGCACTGATCATCCAGTGACATTAATGCTGTGTTGTAGAACAAAGAATTATCATGTAATGGGGTCATGAAATGTGTTTTCAGATCTTTACATTATGTTTCTGAAGTTAGCTAATGACATTTTTGCTCTAAAACATTCAAATATGTGACCCTGGACTACAAAACCAGTCTTAAGTTGCTGGGGTATATTTGTAGCAATAACCAAAAATACATTGTATGAGTCAAAATTATTGATTCTTTTATGCCAAAAATCATAAGGATATTAAGTGAAGATGATCCATGAAGATATTTTGTAAATTTCCTATGCATTGCTAAGAACTTCATTTGGACAACTTTAAAGTAGATTTTCTCAATATTTAAAATTTTTTGCACCCTCAGATTCCAGATTTTCAAATAGTTGTATCTCAGCCAAATATTGTCCTATCCTAACAAACCACACATCAATGGAAAGCTTGTTTATACAGCTTTCAGTATATAGTACATCAATCTCAATTTAAAAAAAGTTGACTTATGACTGGTTTTGTGGTCCAGGGTCACATATTAGTAAAAAAAAAAAAAAAAATTTTCCATCCTAATTTTTAATCTGTCAAAAACACTAATTTCAAGGGGAATTAACTCCTTCAGAAACACAATTAAATGTCTGATGAAAATTACAGATGTTAAAACTCTAATTAAAATATTTAGCCACAGTTCACTAAAAGCCTTTATATAATATGTATTATAAAGGTTTTGTATTACTTATGCCATATAATGCATTATATGCTCTCATGAATAATTGTACCCACAGTTATAATGCATTATAATACTTATTCATTGTTACACCTTTAGAAAGTATAATGCATTAAAACACATGACAAATAAACCTTTAAATATTACAACTTTTTGAAATATTTTAACTTTGGTTACAGTTCTTACAATATAAAACTCTTATATGTATAAATACAAGGACATTTTGATTCTCCATTTCATGACCCCTTTATCATAGGAAATCAAATGACAGTATCAGAAGTAAATGAGAGTTTAATTTACTTTAAAAACATACTGTAACTTACAGAACTCAAAATTTCCTCCCCTGTCCAAAAAGACTCCGCTAACTTGAGTTAAGGCTTGAAACTCAGCTAAAAAAAGGCTCATTAGAACTGCCTGAATTTACACCGCAGTCTTGCCTGTTGGGTGATCAGAAACTAGCAAGCTGAGAGTTGGATAGATATTATTATTTCTAAACACTAGGTGTGTAACGGTACACAAACATGACGGTTCGGTACGTACCTCGGTTTGGGCGTCACTGTTCGTATGGCTTCGGTACAGCAGGGAAAAAACTACACACAAAATTGCTGCTTTTTTTTTTTTTTTTTTTGAATTAAACAATGGTTTACTGTACAAATTGCTCCTTCTTTAAATAAATTAAATTTTAATTACAATTTTCTTAGGGATAAAAATTTACCTCAGCTCTGAACTATAGTGAACCTTTTACATTATAGTAAGGTAACAATTAACAACAGAGCCCAGACTTAAATGTAATTATTATTTATTTTTAAATATAATAATCAACACTCAACTCAAATTGTATGCAAACATGTAAATTGCACTTAATGCAGTTTTTAGATTAACTTCTAAGTTATAAAATTTCTATTTGCTGTTGAAATATATTCATTTACACAGTGGCTGTCATAACTTGTGTAATAACAGATTTATTTAAACATACATTAAATAAGTAAGACATCACTAACAGGTAAAGTAAAATGTGAAGTGTAATATTTCGCGACATGCTCCTCTCTAGACTTCATTTCTCTGGTGAACTATCAAGCTGAGGACACTGATGACTTGTAAATGAAATGCTACGTGACATTTTGTTCACAAGCTGTTTTACTGACGTCTTTCCGTGATTGAAACACTGGTTGAGCGATTACGTGAGGCATGAGATTTTAAAAGTAGTTTTTAAATGAGATTTTAAAACTAGTAGTTAGGGCTGCTCGATTATGACAAAAATCATAATCACGATTATTTTGGTCAATATTGTAATCACGATTATAAGTGGGCCATATGACCAAAACTTTAAATGAATGATTTATTTAAAGATAGCTATATAATCTAATTTAAAAAAGCAGCATAATCTTCACTGTAAGAATATAACTTCATCTTTTACTTATTAAAGCTACAAAATGTCCTTCAGTCAAGAGCAGTGAGTGATTTTGTCTTTGTCTTTTGTTGTTTGATTAATATTAAGCACACAGTTGCAGCAGGAATATAGCCCTCTGTCACTTTAAGAGCCACGCGGATATAATCTACTATTAAGCCCCATTTACACCAAGAACGATAACTATAAAGATAACTATAAAGATAACGATACTAGTATCCACAGCAGCGGATGATATCATCAGTTTATTCTAAACGCATGCTCGCCTGCCGCTTAAATTCTCGAGCTCGTGATAGTAGGATTGAATCTGATAGGGTGTCAATGATGTTATTGTTCATCAGCTGAAAAAAAATCGTTCTCGAAGTGATTCCAATTATATCGTTTCTCTGTGCATTTATCGTTAAAGTTGTGGTGTGAAGTCTGCTACTCTTTAATATTAAGAACGATTTTTAGAACTATATTTTTATCATTATCTTTATAGTTATCGTCAGTTATTATTTTCATTCTTATTTTCATTCTCAACTGTTTACGTTCAGTTATTACATAACCGACAAGGGTTTACGTGAATAATCACTAAGCGCCACATTTTGACACATTTCTGTGTGTATTTGACCATTTAGGCACGCACCTTAGCTAAAAGTTGACTTTACACGTCTGTGTTCTGCTCCGTCTCTGAGCGCATACACCGTAATCCTCCCAAGGAGCAGCGCAAGTTTGCGCTTTTAAAAACATGAATAAATCAAATCAACTTTAATAAATCAAGCACGTCCCATTTTGCAAAAGTCACGTTACATGATTTTACTGATTTGCACGTGAAATTGGGCTTTTATAGAGGAGTGAAAGCGCACGGTATGGGGCTCAATAATCGTTTTATTTCGATTATTGTATTTTCGAAATCAAAATCTAAACCGTATTTTGATTAATTGCACAGCCCTAGTAGTAGTAAAGATGAAGGGATGATCACGCTGCTGTTGGGACTGAGGCGTTTATACAGCAATGTGTGTTTCCGCATCAAAATTTTGTTTGAATTTGAAAGATGAGACTTTGTTTCTTGTCAAAAGTAACAATATATAAAACTGAAAGTTTCCAATGAATTTCCACTTGTGTGGTGGTTAAAGCTATGCTGTTTTTGTTCGGTACACATGCGTACCGGACCGAAAGACCCGTACTGAAGATTTTCGGTACTCGATTCGTGTACCGTTACACCCCTACTAAATACTAGAAGAACTAATGATAAAATGGAGCTGAATCTCTTGAGTTTGATCTTGACACCTCGAGCGGCACATTTCAGCACAAAAGCACAACTTTGCGAAGATGCTGTTATTGACTGCGTTGGATTTGACAGCAAAGCTGCAGCTTGCAATAAAGCACTGTTACTGATGTCACATATGAAGAGATCAGTTCAGAAGTCATAAAGGCTCTGAAACAAAAAACTGCCCGTTTAATTCTATGGATCAGGATAAACCTTATAAGTGAACCTTGCATGATGCGACCCCTTTAATGCTGATTGCACTCATATGGAGAGGAGAGGATTCTGCTTGAGTGTTGTGAGTGTGTTAAGCAGGCCGTGTGTGTGGTTTCAGAGGAGCTCAGGCACAGCATGCCTAACCTGACCCCGCACAGCAGCCTGCAGTCTCTGGAGGCAGTCAGAAACAGCCGCAGCATGGAGGCTAACTTACAGAGCTCAGGCAACCGCACGTCCCGTCTGCCCCAGTCCCCCACAGGTTGGTACCCCGCTCCTTCACCTTCACCTTCATCCCTCTTCAGTCCTCAGGACCATCACCCAAAAATTTAAATTCTGTCATTAATTACTCATTCTCGTGTCGTTCCAAACCCGTAAGACCTTCATGTTCGGAAAACTGATTAAGATATGTGTGACCCTGGAGCACAAAAGCAGTCATAAGTAGCACAGGTATATTTGTAGCAATAGCCAACAATACATCGTATGAGTCAAAATGATAGATTTTTCTTTTATGCCAAAAATCATTAGGATATTAAGTAAAGATCATGTTCCACGAAGATATTTTGTAAATTTTCTACAGGAAATATATCAAAACTTAATTTTTGATTAGTTAAGAATCAAAAATAGATAAGACCTTCATTTGGACAACTTTAAAGGTGATTTTCTCAATATTTAGATTTTTTTGCACCCTCAGATTCCAAATTTTCAAATAGTTGTATCTCAGCGAAATATTGTCCTATCCATACATTAATGGAAAGCGTATTTATTCAGCTTTCAGATGATGTATAAATCTCAATTTCAAAAAAATTGACACTTATGACTGGTTTTGTGCTCCAGGGTCACATTTTTGATGAAGTCCAAGAGCTCTCTGACCCTCCATAGACTGCAATACAACTGAAATGTTCCCAGGTCCAGAAAGTTAGTCAAATAAATCGGTAAAACAGTCCATGTGACACCAGGGGTTCAACTGTAATTTTATGAAGCTATGAGAATATTTTGTGAGCAAAGGAAACAATAACTTTATTCACACAAAAAGTATTCTCGTAGTGTCGTGGAATTTCTTATTAATCAAAGTAATAATAATAATTGTGAAGACTGAGAATGAAAACCCAAACAGAGTTTTGTCTTTGTCTTGCTTTAATTCTCTGCAAAGAATGATCTGGTTTACACACAGCTTGAGTCTGTGCGCAAAGAGAGAACAGGCAGGCTCACAGCCCAGACTTTGTATCATTCAAAAGCATACATTGAAGGACAAATAAAACTTTGCACCAATCATGTTACTCAGCGCACATCACCCCATAGTACATCCCCAGACTGCATGATACTGCCTGATAATGTACGTTACATAGAAGAACTCAATGCCCGTGGCCTAGCTTTTATTATTTGAACTCAACAGATATATGTAAAGGAAAAAGAATATATGTTATGTAATATGTAATTAAATGAGATTAACGCAATCATGCAAAATGGAACAAGATTAAAAATTTCCATTACAGTAGCTTCGCAAAATTGAAGTTGAACCACTGATGACACGTGGACTGTTTCACCGATGTCCTTGCTAAGTTTCTGGACCTGGGGACATTGCAGTTACGTTGCTGTCTATGCAGGGTCAGAGAGTTGTCAGATTTCATCAAAAATATCTTAATTTTTGTTCCGAAGATGAACGAAGGTCTTACGGGTTTGGAACGGCATGAGGGTGAGTAATTAATGACAGAATTTTCATTTTTGGGTGAACTATCCCTTTAACACTCTCTCGATCACCAGCGTCCACAACCCCATGCACAGGTGTGTGTGTGTGTGTGTGTGTGTGTGTGTGTGTGTGGTTTCTGTGTGATCACTCCCTCACTCTAAACCATTGTTGAACTGACAATACACTGCTGGGTCAGTTTCTCCTCCCATCCCATCCTTTCTCTCTCTCATGCTGTTAGTCTGTTCCTAAAACCTGTTGAACCGGTAGTGGCGGTTTGAGCTACTCTGTCATGTCTTTAATAGAGCCTGCAGTGATGATGGATTATTGTAGGCTAGCTCAGTAGTTAGCGTCACTGTCACATAGGCCTGGGCAATAAAACGGTATCTGTATTTATCGACGGTACACGTTCATCAATAACGATAGAAAAAAATTTCGATATAGCGATGAGGAGATTGTGAATAAAAAATGAAAATTAGTTGAATTTAAAATCAAATTTGCATTTGAATGCAAAAACGGTGCAATCGAATGTTAGGTGTGCTCATCAGAGGCGCATGAGATGCGGTGATGATGATGTAAGTGTCGTTGTCATACTTTGTTTTTGTTAATCTGTCCAGTTAAACCCACAAGACGAGCTGCTGCTGTGTTATTCATTCAAAATATTAGAGAAATATAGAAGATCAATGCAGAGAAGTTTGAAGTTAAAACCGAAACCAAGCCATTCACAAAGAACGCATATTAGGCACATTTTTGGGACAGACAACTGTGACTGTTGCACTCGCGTCTCACGCAAGAGATGTATAGAAAGCCAAAAGAATTTAAACTTTTAGAAAACACGTTGTGAATATGTGGAGGTTTATTCCATTTCACTGCGTCTCATGTTTTTAAATGCAATCTGTGTGATTGACGCTTCAGCTATTTGAATTAAGCTATGTATAAATAGCCTACATGATGCTGTTTTGTTAATAATTATGCAATTTACGAAATTATATTTTATTTATATATGTTAATTTAGACGTTCTGCACGTTTTTTATAGACTGTTATTTTAATTGCATTGAATAAACAATTCAATGCGCTGTATTATTTTGCTCTTTGCGGCCTCCTGTGGCTTTAATCTGCATATAAAACATAAGAAAGGATATATTTGTTTAAATTTTATTTTATTTAACTGTTAAAACAAAACATTGTTGTTTGTCTTAAATTGGGTAAATTAAAAATACAGTTGTTGAATTTAAACATTTTTTGTATTGCTCTGTTTAAAAAAAAAAAAAAAAAGTTATACAGATGTCAATAATTATCGATACCGAATGATATGAAACATTATATCGTTGATACATTTTTAGCTATATCGCCCAGCCCTACTGTCACACAAGTTGTGTGTAGCTAGACATTCAGATTGACAGCAGAAGGTCTGGACTCAATCGCAGCTTTCATTGGCCATCTGACAGACATGTCACAGCTACAGTCATGTTTTGGGGGTGTGAAAATATAAAGTACATGTCCCTATAGTAACCGATCTACAATAACATTGTCTTCGGTCATCAAGAGTCTGTGTCGTGAAATTCACATACTTCTAAAAATCAAGTGTTTAGTTCATCCTGATCAGCACTCATTTTCACAGTTGTAAACATTGACGGCTTTCTTCTTCTGTGAGGGGGTTTGACATCACAACGGTTTCATTTCCAGGTGGACCGTTGAAGAACGCGACACACATCTCCTAGAAACCCTGTAGAATTCATCCCGTCAGATGACGACTTTGAAACTTCCAAAGTGTTTCCCATTTTGTGTGCCTTATGCGTCAAACGTTCAGCAAACCTTCCATGGTGGAGACTTACCCTGCGTCCCAGTGTGCATACTATCCACCATATCTGCCCTAAATAGTATTGAAAATTACTACTATCACATAGAATTTAGGATGGATAGTATGCACATTGGGACGCAGGCTTAGACTAGCATCATCCTGGTTCCCTCAACAAAAACCAAAAGGACTGCTGGATTATTGTAGAAAATAAGCTCTGTGACCAACAAAAAATTTTGATTCTCACGTTCAGCATAATCTTCACAAAAAGGGATGGGTTTTGACACACATTTCATGATTCAATTCGATTCTGACTTACAAGCTTTCAATTCGATTTTCGATTCAATTCAATGTAGATTATTCTGGATATATCAGGTGTAGTACATGCCAAATTTTCTCAAGGAAAAAAAATCTCAACTAATACTGTAAAATATGCACGAAAGTCAGTTGGAACTACATTACTATAATATTAAAGGTTAAAATTAGCTGATTTGGTTACAAATACTTAAATTACACTCAATGTTTTTTTTTTTTTTTATAATAGTAAACATATAACATAATAATATTTCTACTCCAATTCGTTTAAACATTTAAATGGTGGCTGTCATAAAAACATGATGGATTTATTCAAACATAAATTAAACATTGAAGAACAGTAAAAATTACAATTAATATATTATATGGGGTTGTAGTCTTTCTTTTATCATACCTTAGGGGTGGGCGATATGGAAAAAATATCATATCACAGATTTTTTTTAGAAATATCACGATTCACGATTTTATCACGATTCTTTGTCATGTTGGTTTTACTATTTTGCAAGTTGTCTGAGCATTACAGCCAAACTAATTTCCCTATCATAAAGACAAAGCCTTTCAAGGTAACAAAAGAAAAAAAGAAAAAAGAATGGCAGATATTTTGGCCAAAGTGGGCGAAGATAAAAATCTTTGTCATTATTTTATCGTTGTTATTAAAAAATAAGAACAAATATACACATTACAACTACACATAATATACAAATAAAACAAACAGTGCTTTATTTTCAGGTACAATAGGTATATTTAGAAGGAGCATTCAAGAAACTGAATGAAAAAATATAAAAATAAAACATTATATAGACTGATTCCTAAAGCAACTGTATTAAAGTTCTTCAGTCAAGAATAGGGAGTGATTTTTCTCTTTTGCGTTTTGTTGTTTTATTAACATTAAAGGAATAGTTCACCGAAAAATAAAAATTCTGTCATCTGTCTGTCAATTCTGTCATAGTGTTTTATTTTTATACCACTATTTACTCACTCAAAAGTTGTTTTAAACCTGAATGAGTTTCTTTCTTCTGCTGTACATGAATGCTATTTTGAGGAACGTGGAAAACCAAACAGTTGCTGGTCCACAGTGACTTCCATAGTATTTTTTTCCTACTATCAAATTCAATGTGGACCAGCAACTGTTTGGTTACAAACATTCTTCAAAATATCATCTTTTGTGTTTAGCACAAGAAAGAAATTAATACAGTTTTGGGACAACGTGACATTGAGTAAATAATGGCAGAAATTAAATTTAGGGTGATCTATCCCTTTAAATGACAGTTGGCTGCATGTTTAATACTGCCCCTTTAAGAGCTGAAAGCATCTAATATACAGGCACATATCCGTTTTTCTCTCAACTGTTTACTTTCATTTTAGACATAACCGAGTCTATATGTAAACCTTGTGTGTTTTGACAGTATTAGCGCAAAAGTTATTCCAGTAATCAGGTGCTGTTTGACAGGATTTAGCGCGCGCACTTCGGGTGTATGCGCTCAGAAAAAGTAAACATTTTTAAAAGCACCTGCAAATAATGTACTTTTGTGATTGCGAATAAGTGCGGTGTCCTGTGAGAGTAACTCTACCGCTGAGTTAACACTGATGTGAATGCATGTGATGTACGATGGAGGTGCCAGAACTGCAACTGATAGAATATGCGCTGTAGCACGATACTACGATATTTCTTCAAAAGCAGATCACGGAGACATTTTTATCGTCCACAATCAAAAATCATAGTATCGCACACCCCTATCATACCTTCAAATATTCATTCATGTTTATTTTGCACTGTAACTGCATTAAAAAGATGATCAGTTCATGTGCACTTCATGCTGCTGCTTCTTGAACTGAGGTGCTACAACGATCGGCCACTCCACATTAATTAGCACCAAAACAGCATTTATTGTTTGAATACTGTAATAAAATGGTAAGAATGTGAAATTGAGACACTTTCTTATTCAAAGTAACAAATCATAAAGCTTTGCAAATTAAAATGCAATTTATTGGTTGGGAGGTACACTACAATGTTCCGTTCATTAACTGTAAACAGGCTAGACTACTATTATTTAAGAATCAATATTGTTTTGTAAAAATGAGAATCAATTAAAATCAAGAAAACTATATTTTTTTACCCAGCCCTATTCACAAATGAGCACAACTTTTTTTGTATTTTAAAGCCTAAGTACAATTGCCAGAAGTAAAAATGCTAAATGTAGGCTATAAAAGAACACATGACTTCAAGAGTCACGACTTCAGTGTCACCAGCATTATGGCCCAAGTATGTATGTGTGTGTATGTGTATTTATTTATTTATTTATTTATTTATTTACGTGTACGCACACAGCCGTACATGTAGCCTTTCAAAGTATAGACCATTTGTGGTGTACGTGAATGCAGGTGGTCGACACATACGCTTTAGATAGCGTCGTCTTTCTCCAGCGTCTGCTCTGTTTTTCTCCAGAAGTTATAAACGATGAAAATGTCTTTGTACTCGTTCTCTCATAACTCTCACACAAGCATTTGTCAATGCACGCTTGTCTGTTGTTGTTGCAGTCTCCGCTATTTTGTTGTGGCTGTTCCATCTTTTTAGTTTCGTTTTCTACTGTGAAACATCGGCCTGGGTCAGTGCTGCCACCTTGTGGAACAACTGATTAGTGCAAAACCAAAGCAATGCGCATGTGTGACTTGCAGGTACATACTACGCACAGTTACAAAAATGGGATGGTGTGCATACAGAATGCATATACTATTCTGGTGATGAAATTTGCGTTACACACACAGTACACGCACCCTCACATATGCGTAAAAAGCAGAAGTATACTTTGGCCTTTAAACTCCTAAAAGTGGACTAGTGAATAGATGAGACCTGTTTGGTATGAAGACGTTTAATATCGCTACAAACCTCTGTTGTCCCAGTTAGCAACAGCCTTTTTCAAGACAAGTAAAAGCTTTAAAAAAAATCACAAGGGGGATTTACTGGTGTATCGTTGTCATATAAAATAAAACGCAAAAACATCTTGAGCTTGTGTTCACAAACCTTGATTTAACCAAAAAAAAAAAAAAAAAAAAACATTCAAAAAACCCACTGACTTAAGTACAATGGAAGCAGAAGTGCTAAAATGCTAAACTCATTTCCAGATTTTTGCCTACATAATCCTGTGGCACTCAATATCAGAGGTGTAGTTTGACTTCATCTCTATTATTTGTTATGTGACATGAATGTGGGTTAGTTTCAGCCTACAGCCAGCTCGTGTCCTTCGGGAGTTTGGTTTAGAACCAAACAACAAGACTGCCATTGCAGTGTTATTGTGCTCAATATTTAGGCTCTGATCTCTTCAATGCACCCTAAGAAGAGTCCATCTTGTGTTGAGTCTTTCATCCTGCTCTTGTCTCTGGATATCCTGGGGCTGCTGCGTTATCACATTTCCTAGCCTGATTGAGTGCCCTCTTGTGAGTGCAGAGAATAAGATCTTTTACACACACCAGTCTCTCCTGGAGGTCGCCCAAGGTTTTTCGCAGGGAATGTCTTCAGTCACTCACTTTGAGACTGTTGCCTTGGACAGAAGCTTGTTCATCAGATGGCATCCAGCTTTTCTTGAGTATTTCACCACAACTAAGACATCTTCCAGCTCAACGTTTCCCTCCAAAGGTCCAAGTCAAAAGTGAGGAATAGATCAGGGTTTATTAAGGGAAAAACTGATGTGAAAATGTTATGTGAACGTCAACTGAAGAAAACTTTTACAAACTTTTTGCGCTCATACCAGTAAATTAAAATGTCAAAATTATTGAAATAAAAATGTACAGAATCATGCACCCACCAACACACACCCACCCACCAACACACAGACACACACACACACACACACACACACAGGCATTTTCCAAAAGTGTCTCTCGGTTTTCTTGCCCAGTGCTGCACTTCTGAGCCATTAGGGATTTTTGTGGGTGTTCTGTAGATGGATGCACTTCAATATGTTAAGCTGCAAAAAAGCAACTGCAAAAAAGGGATGCATTCAGGAACATTTTTTATGCACAAGGCTATTTTCTAAATCATTTTTAGGAGAATTTTGGAAACACATTTAGGATTGTTCTGCACACGTCTTTAAAAATAAAGGCCAGGTTTCTGCTTGCCTTGGCAGAATAATGACTTGTAATTCTGTCACTACAGTTATGAACCTGTTTCTTGGATTTTTGTCAGTGTGAAAGTCTCTCTTACACTTTTTAGACTGTTGGGTAAAACGCATCATCTTGTATATTATCAATATTAGTATAATTGCTGTGGATTTCACAGGAGTGTTTGTGATTGGCTGCTCTTGTAGGTGTATCATCTGCGAGGATGAGGGCTGATGGCCAGTCCCCTCTCTATCTGCGGACTCCCATGAAAGCCCTGAGCCCCGTCAGCTCTATGTCTGCGCTGCGACAGCAGGCCAAAGGGGCAGCGAGTGCCCAGGGAGGGATGAGGAGGGTGCAGTCGCCCGGTCCCAACAATGGGGCGTCATTCTCCGGCTCCAGGACCGCTGCTGTCGCCCGGCAAACGCCAGGAAGAGGCTTGACGCCCACTTCACCTTCGTCCAGAGGCAGACTTCCACAGATGCCCAGGAGGTGAGTCAAGATCAGCCAGGGGTGCGTTTCCCATACAGTAGGGCTTTCCTTGACTAAGGATTTTTCTGGTCGACTAGTAGTCGTTCATTTTAAGCATTAGTCGACATATGAGCCTTTAATTGCCTACATAGTCTAATAAGCGCTCAAGCACATGCATAAAGCTTGCCACAGCGCACCGGCAGAAGTAATGATTGTGAATGTGTCAGTGAAAAACAGTAAGGAGACATCATTAACATTTTAATATTTTGATAAACTAGTGTTTTCTTTGTTCTCAGTTTAAGAGATGAAGTCGGCGACACTGACTCATCATCTCCGCAGTGGATGTGCCTGTATGCATGTTTCATATGGATTACATAATCAGAGAATATCTGTTTTCCATTTGAATTGGTTCATTTGAAAGTAGTTCAAATTTCACACTATAGATATTTAAATTTTTTTGTCTGTAAGGCAGAGTTTATGTCTGTAAGGCAGAGTTTGTCTGTAAGGCAGAGATATACACGGAGTTTTGTGCTCAAGTTCACAGAGACCGAGACGGCAGAAAGTGCATCCTGTTTGCTTTCATTATTTCACAAAAGTGCATTTTGTTATTATCGTGAGTGCACACAAATACAGATTCGAAAGATGTATTACTCTTATCTGTATGACCAAAAATGACAGAGTATTTTAAGAGCAAGTGAGCGCACCGGCGCCTCCATCTGTCCTGCAGTGAGCGCTGTTCAGCTAACACACTCCACACAGACACTGAATAGCGCACATTTCCCTAGGTAACATTAGATTGAGTGGCCATGTAAAGTTGCGAATACTTACATATTTCAGATTATAAGCCATATTTGAGGTCGATGAATGATAGGCGAGCGTTTGGATGTCCTGCCCGATGAACTGTATTACCATAGACTAGCCGTTAACGATCTGTTCGTCACGAACTGTGACTTCGCCTGTGGCTTTTTATTATTTTTTTTTTGTCCTGCGACTAATAAAATTATGGTTGACCGAGCCTCTTCTGGTCGACTAACGATTAGTTGACGATTAGGGGGCAGCCCTACCATACAGCAACCTAACTTGCTCATTAACCACAATAGTATGAGGCAATGTTGTGGAAACTAACTAACTAGCTAGTTCCCAAACACAGTCGCATCTCCGTCGTTTGAACCACATTAGTTTAACAATATAGGGGCATTGTTAATTGAGTAATAACTTCTGCTATTTAACTAATTAGAGATCTCTAAGATGCTGCTGTATTGAACATGGCACCTGATGACTGATTTACTGTTTTTTGTTACCTGTCATTTTGCTTTATTTGATGTTTGATTCATCGCGGGTTCCCTCTTACGTCATACTCCAGGGTTCACTTAAGTATTTATGCACAATCTTCAAAAATGGCGCTTATTGAGAATGTGCTAAAATACATTGATTAAAATGCATTTATATTTAGATGGAGTGGAATATATAGATTGTGCCCAAGAGAATATTTATTTAAGCCCATATGTCTTACAAGAAACTATGTTTCTAACCACAGCTGAGAGCTGTAGTTCAACCACGTAAGTTTGCGAATGTTCGTTTGAACTGTGGTTTCAGGAAACACAGAATCGTTGAACTATGTTGGTAATGACGGAACTTGTGACCATAAACGATGCCTTTGGGAAACGCACCCCAGATACACTGTTGTCGTAGCCATTGAGAAAGCTCTGTGGAACTAATTGTACTTTTTCTCTTTAGCAGATCACTGGGAATGACTAAACCGTGCGCTCCCATCGCTGATGAATCCTGGAAAGATGGATGTTACTGAAGCCCTGAGAACTTCAGCTGTTTTCTTCACAGCGAAATCCACGAAAAGCCGCAAAAGACATGGCAGAGAAAAATCAACACAGAGTCCCTAAAACCCAAGCCTCCATAATAAGAGGAACAATGGATCGGACACAGTTTGCATTCAAAGACTGCAACGAATTGTAATATTTGCTTGATTTTCAGATATCAATATACTTTTATTTTCATCAGAATGGGGAAGTATGAAAATAGTATGAGAACTTGAATAATGAAAAAGGTTTGATGTCCTGTAATACTTGTTTTTTGTGAAACAATGTGTGGAATTTAATTCCTAAATGCTGTGGAGTAACCTGTTGATTTTGCATGTTTATCTATTTTTAGAAATGAAGGATATGTGATTTTTATTTGTGGGGGGAAAAAAAAATGTGAGTTTTTAATTTGATGAAGGAATTGTTGTATTCTGTAAAGCAAGAAATTTGTCTGTTTTGTATCGCCAAGACATAAACACAGCAATAGTTTTCACAAAAATTGACCTCAGAGAAGAAAATAATTGTATTTTTTTTTTTAATTTTATTTTAATGGCAATCACAGAAATGTGCCGAGGTGCATTACTACTGAAACACTGTTCCTTAATTCAGAGAGTGCTTGAAGTTACTACACTTTCACTCCATTTGGAAGGATGATTATAAATTGATACTTGTATAGTCTAGGTCTAGTATATGCACAAAGCCAGTAAAATTGGAAATATATGAGTATGCAATGATAATGGAGTGCCTCAGAAAATCAATAAATCAATTTCAGCAATAAACCGAACAGAAGAGCAGCCTTATTCATTCCAGGGATCCTCCTTTGCTTGGCAAGTAACAGACACGGCTTTTTTATGTTATCAAAAGTAGCCAAAATATATTTACAGTACATGTGTTTTGTTTGAAGGAGTACATTGTATTCATACAGCATAACGCTAATTTCACTGTGACTTAAAGCGCAATGTTATCGTATGAGGTGACGTAAAAGCGTGCCGCGCGTTCGCTCTGCCCCTCCCTCTGCTGTTGTCAACGAGCATTCTGATTGGCTGAGGCGTAGAAACGAGTACTCTGATTGGCTGAGGCAACGAATCGAGCAGCGTGATTGGCTCAGGCCTGGAAAAGAGCGTTCGGGGATCCTCAATGTACAGGCCGCAGTAGTGCTACCGTTGGAAAATTAACGATAATAAATCACGACAGATTCGCGGAGATCCGAAACTCTTCAACGCTCCGAAGGCAGTCGCGGAGCAGGTAAAGCGTTTTGGATTTGTGCGGCAGGTCTGTGGAACGGTCGCTGGCGGCCCTGTCGGCCTGCGCTGCGCTCAAGCGCGAGGAAGCGCCCAGCGCTCGCGCCAAAACTAGTCCCTACAGCGACCACGCGCCTCGCTTTTGGCGCAAAAATCAGTTATGTACAAAGTAAATGCAGAATGTATATCTGGACGTCGCGTTTTTGTTGTAGTCCGGGTTGTGTTGTAGTCATTTACGTGTTGACATATTAGTTAGCTCATGCTATTAGCCGTTTAGCATGTAGAGTAATGGCGGCGGGCAAGATGGCGCAGTAACGCGGCTGCATTTGCGCAAGCTTTTAACTGCGTATAAACTGGTTTCTTCGGGTATATTAAAGTGGATTTTACAACCTAATACTGTATTTTGTGTATGCTTCTAATTGTATTGAGTCGCTGCAACGATAGTAACTTTGTTTCGATGAAACTCTATCACGAACGGACCGGTTATGCTCAATTACGAAGCGTACTAAGGCGAAGGCTGGCCTCATGAATATTAATAAGGTCGTTCTGACGTTGCGTGATACTGCGTAACGGAATTAATATTCATGAGTCAAGCCTTTGTCGTAGTAGGATTAGTAAATTCGCCACCGGTATGCTTTGGCTAGTTTATTATCATCATAATCACTGCCCTGATCAAAGCACTGACAGCGATTACACACACTTTCTCAGACACTAAGACACTACAATCGTTTTTTTGAAAATATTACGTTACCGTTCGTCTGTTCATGGACTCTAAACTTATTTTCAAATAGAGATATATGACGTCATGTTGGAAATCCCCTCACAGCATTGTTATATTTCGCAAGTTGTTTTTACTAAAGTCTAATGTAGTATTAAGCGTATATTATTATGGCCAACCACCTTACTGTCAGTAATTCAGTTGTTATTTTACTGCATTTATACATAATGTTAATAAAAGTGTTATAATGGCTAGAATTCATTGTCATATGATCTTTCTAAATGACACAGTCTCACACGTATATGTGACCCTGGACCACTAAACCAGTTATAAGGGTCAATTTTTTATTTTAAATTGAGATTTAGACATGATATAAAAGCCGGATAAATAAGCTTTCCGTTGATGTATGGTTTGTTAGGATAGGATAATATTTGGCTGATATACAACTATTTGAAAATCTGGAATCTGAGGGTGCAAAAAAATCAAAATATTGAGAAAATCACCTTTGAATTTGTCCAAATTAAGTCCTTAGCAATGCATATTACTAATCAGAAATTAAGTTTTGATATTTTTATGGTAGGAAGTTTACAAAATATCTTAATAGAACATGATGTTTACTTAATATCATAATGATTTTTAGGATAAAAGAAAAATTGATCATTTTGACCCATACAATGTATTGTTTGCTATTGCTACAAATATACCTGTGCTACTGAAGACTGCTTTTGTTCTCCAGGGTCACATATTTCTAAAAAACATTTTCTTTTGCTGCCTTGCTTGTATGCATTGATCCAAACAAGAATCTGTAGTAAAAATCTCCCTGAGGTAGTCTCTAAATTGCATAAAATATTATAAACATGATGTTTCTTTCTTTGTTTCTTTCAGACACTTTCCTCCCAGATGCCAGATTCACAGATTTGCTTAATGTTTGTGATGCTTTTACGTGAAGGGAACTACTGTCAAATGTGAAGGTTTGTTATATAGAAATACTAGCTTTTACTCTCACGTGCCTGTATTTTGAATGGAAAAGATGCTTAATTATTAATGAATTGTTTAATGATTAGGCATATTCATATTAATTCAGTATGATAGATGTTCTGTCATTTGGTGTGTAATATATATATATATATATATATATATATATATATATATCTCAAATAAATATGTTTACCACACAGCAGTCCTTTTTTTATTGTAATTCTTTGTCTGTTTTACAGTATTGTGGAACAGTCACAGATAATGGATCAAGGTGGAGGGATCCTGGAGCTTCACAAGGATTTAAAAATGCCCCATACAATGATAATGCCAGATTTTGGTAAGGAATCGTCACCGAAATAGTGGGTCAAATAATTAGTCGATACTTGGTCAGTTTTAAGTCATTGCACTGAATGATGATTTTATGTTTGTTTGTTTGTTTATGATTTTACATACTTCAAAGTTTTTCAGCTTCCAGCTACCAATGGACAATGCACAGTTTGTATTTTGATGAATGTAAATAAACAGTTCATTTGATTTCAGCAATTTTATGTACATTTCATTTTGCTCTCATTAAACTGTGCTGTGTGTACATAAGCACACAACTGGTCGTCACTTAAAGGATTAGCTCACCCAAAAATGAAAATTGTCATAATTTACGAATGATGGTCTTCTTTTAACCTCTTAAGACCCTGCAGCCTCATATGAGGACATTATATTTTAGTGAATTTCTCTGAGACTCTACATGCCACAGTTTTAAGTCTGGATGTCCTGTACAGAGCACATTCAGGGTTTTCAGTGATACCAAATTATTGGATGTTTCACCATAACCACTCCCTCTCCTTGGTCTTCAAAAATGTCTGAAATTAATTTAGTGACACTCTTATGGAAATATGATAATATTTTGTAATTATCATTTAAATCGGTCTAATTTTTAAATTGTGTCATAAATCAACATCTCAGGAAAATGTTATGGTGTTTCAAATCTGTTATGAAACAGGACGTTGATTTCATACATGTCCTCATATGAGGACACCGGGACTAAAAGCATGTTTATTACGCATTTTGGGAGACATAACAAATGAATAGGGAAAGAAATTATATTTCAATATTCTATGAAATATTATATATTTTTATGAAAATCTTGTCAATTATTACTCCCATTGTTACACTTCTTTTTTCATTACATGTTGCCCCAAAAACACATTAATATGCAAATTAGATTTAGTTTATAGATACATTGTATATAATGAGAAAACCCGTTTATGGCCATTTTACACACATTTTGCAGAAAGATAAGTGGTATATTGAATCATTCTGTTATAATATAGTTGAGAATCATCTTTATACAAAGTTTGGTGAAAAAAAAAAAATCTTGAAATCTAAAAATGTATTGGTGATTTAAAAAAATCAATTGTTTTTGTCTATGCATGTTCATATCTTTTTATTTTTTATAAAGAAATTGAGTCCCGATGTCCTCTTCTGAGGACATAGGATAACTTATGAATGAAATATCATTTTTAATTTTTTTTTTATTTTTACATTATTTTTAATGCTCTAAACAATGTAAAGACATGAAAAAAAACTTGCGTCTTAAGAGGTTAATAACAATTGCGTTTTATTACAGGAGTGACTGATAAATTGTTCCACGAGTCACTCCTGAAATTGCTGATTGAGGAAGATTTGCTATGATTGGATACATTTTTTGTAATAGTCATTTTTATAATAATCCAAAAGCACAACATGTGAATAGAACTAAATCAGGGAGTGGAAATGATAAATGAGGTAATGAGTAATCCTCTGCTGCCATCTACTGGTTATAGTTGTACTTTCATGTAATTTTCATTTGAAAAGTGTTTGTTTTTCACTGGGTGGCAGAAATCATCCACTTAAGCTTGGCACGTTTTTCATGTTATTTCCAGTGAAATGTAGATCCTTTTTAAAGTGATCTTTACTGCGGAGTTGGGAAAAAAAAATATATTAAGGGTTTAAAATATTATGTATTTAAAAATAAAACTTAAAAATATACTTAATTTCCAAACATCCCAAGTGTCAAGCGATCTGTGCTATTTTTCAGTTCATCTCAATGGATGCGCAGCGCACCTGTGTTTCACGTAACGTAAACTCTAATGTGAAAGGCGCACAACTCGCCGTCACTTTGCTTTTTTCACACACTCAAAGAGAGATACAGAGCGAGAGAGTCTTACATACCAAGCAGAATTGACACGCTATATGTAAACAATATTCTTTGTTGTTTTTTCCTGTCAAAATAACTGAGTTGCTTTGGAATTCTTCAGCTTTTAAGAACTGCCGGGTTCTCTGGTAGTGGGTGGAACTAATGTCCAAACGACAATCTCATTGGCTGCCGCTCACTATTATCATCCCTGTTTTGATTTCAGCAAATCAATTTGAGCGAATGCACACAACCTGATTAATATTCATGAATCCAGCAGCTCGTTAATCCTTACTGCGTTTTATATTGTTATTAGTAGAATTCATAGTATTATTATCTTACCAGTATTATTGTTAGTTTTTTCCCCCATTTTTTTTTTTTTTTTTTTTTTTTTTTTTTACAGAAACACAGAATGACCAAAAAAAAAGCACCACCACCAGTCCTAAGTTTAGTTAAAATGACTAATATGCATTCATATATGGTTACCAAGTTTTAATTCAAATTACTGAAGTTCTATCATTAAATGATACTTGATTATCATAATATCATATTATAATGCTTGACTGACTGATGTTAAAAGTGTACTTTCAGATTTAGAAAGATTTAAAAGATTTAAAAAGCTGTGCCATTTTACAAACGTATATACATATATATATGTATGTGTGTGTGTGTGTGTATGTATATATATATATATATATATATATGTATGTGTGTGTGTGTGTAAAATAATATAAAATATATATAATATACATATCCATATATAGTATATCAGTCTGGCGAGTAAACTAAAAAATTTACTAGCCAATGGCGATTCAATTGCCAAGGTGTCTGTAGAGGGTTGAGTGTGCACCATAGACAACGGCCCTCAGTTAAAGGGATTAAAGGGAGTGTTATAACAACCGAAATTGGGATTGGGGGTCACATCTTAGTCACCTTTTTTGTTTTTCAAGTTTGCATCTCTGCCTGAGAGGTTTCTATCTCTCCATTTAATATCCATGTAACCAAATCCGTTCATCATCTAAAGCTATCATGTCTCTTCACATGATGTGATTTAAGCTGCTCAGTTTATATGGATTCATTTTAAGATACCTTTATGATTTTTTGAGATTACTTGTATTTTGGTTACCTTTACTTTCAATAGAGAAACAGAAACCATTCATGTTTCATTAAAAATATCTTCATTTGTGTTTCAAAGATTAACCAAAGTCTTATGGGTTTGGAACAAAATGAGTGAGTAAATGATGACAGAACTTTTTTTTTTTTGAGTGAGCTATTCCGTTGATGGAAAGAAATACCCCAATATTTGTCAACCACTGCATTGAAAGACTTTTCAAGCCTCACATATACAGTCAAACCAAAATTATTCAGACACCTTCAATATTTCTCACATTATCACAGTTTATTTGTTGAGAAAATGGTAATAAAATATGACAGAACAAAGTCATCTTGATAATATCAGATAACTTTGATAGAAAGGTATGTAATATATTCGGTTGAATAGCTGTCAGCTGTTAAATTTAAGTACACAATTAGATAATACCAATTTAGCTCAACCAATTACCAAGCAATGCTTCATTTTGTTCAGTCTTCAGTGTAAAGGGGTCACATTAGCAATTAAAGAAAAAAACGCATAAGCAAAACATGCTCAGGTCAAATTGTCTGAATAATTTTTGGTCCCAAATTTTGATACATTTTACTGGTAGTCCACTGTAAGAAGAATGTTTGGGTATAATATATCATAGTTCACTTTATTTTTCTAACCTCACTTACATAAATGAGCTATAGTGTCCTGCAACCACTAGTAAAAAAAATATCAAAAGTTGTATCTGGTGTCTGAATAATTTTTGGTTTGACTGTACATCCAGACATGTATTGTGATGTTCCTCTGGTCAGTTGCAGGGATGGGAGGCCTGGCCCACATTGACGGCGAGCACATTGTGGTGTCGGTGCCGGAAGCCGTGATGGTGACGGACGAGGGCATCATGCTGGAGACTGGTCTGGAGGCTGAGGTGGTGGAGGGGCCAGACATCTGCCATGAGGACGTCATCACCACCGAGGGTGTGATCATGTCTGAGTCCATCCTGGGGGCCGAGGTGGCCATCCAAGAGGTTCTGGGTGGCACCGCTGACCTGATCGAGGAGACGGTACCTGATCAGGTGTTTGTGGCCGACCTCATGTCTCCTCACGATCAGAACCCGCTGGACCACGAACTGGTGTCCGCAGAGGTCATGGTGACGGACACGGAGACGGTCATCCAGGCACACGACGCCATGCCGTCTGACGTCACCATTAAAGCAGAGGATGAGGATGAGGAGGAGGAGGAAGATGTGAAGAGCACTTCAGAGGACTACCTCATGATTTCCTGTGAGTTTGCTGTTAGATGGATTGATGGATCAGGACTTGATGCTTACCTTTTTCCCAAGCAGCACATGTGTTTCTAAGTTTAAAAATTTAGGAGTGCTTTAAAAAAACGGTGTGTCTATTTACACTTAGTGCAAATAGCCCACCTTGTTGCCAGAGGCCATTTACACCAACTCCCCCCACCAGCGTGTGATTGGGATAGTAAACATTATAAAAAACGGCTATGAATCATCAGCTCCAGTGGCGCAGATGGTGAAGCGTGTGCCGTGATCTTTTTGATGCGATTCGACCCGGGTTCGAACCCGCCTTTTGCCGAACTTTTTTTTCTCCCTTTTCAAATTTCTTATCACATCGTAAAGGCATTTATTTTCAAAAAAAATTAAGGAAATAACCAAAAAGTTGAAAATAAAGTATGGGGTAGGGTTAGTGTAGGTGTAGGGAGGGCGTTATTTTCACAATAAGGTGGCATCCATTTAATAATTTGAATTAAAATGATAATTTACACAGTGCGTTATTGCATACTGTTTTATAATGTAATACAATACTGAGGTGCAGATAATTGACACTATTTGCAACAAGTAGTATAAATAGCAGAAAATTTGAATCACATCCTTTGAATCACATTCGGTTACTATTACCTACCAAAAAAATCCATTTTGTAGTTGTTTATCGACCTCCAGGACCACTAGGTAGCTTCGTGGAAGAATTAGATGTGTTGCTTTCAACCTTTCCTGAGGATGGTACTCCCTTAGTTATACTTGGAGACTTCAACATCCACCTCGATAAACCTCAAGCTGCAGACTTCCACACTCTGTTTGCCTCTTTTGATCTCAAGAGAATGTTAACTATGGCTACTCACAAATCAGGCAACCAACTGGACCTTATTTACACACGACACTGCTCCACTGATCATGTGCTGGTTACTCCACTGCACACCTCGGATCTCTTCCTACTCACTCTTAACCTCAGCATGATTCCTGACACAACACATACCCCTCCACATGTCACTTTTCGACGTAACTTACGCTCACTCTCACCCTCCTGGCTATCTTCTGTGGTTTCATCTTTGCTTCCTTCCCCTAAACAGTTATCATCTCTTGATGCCAACAGTGCTACTGATACTTTCTGTTCCACTCTGACATCTTGTTTAGACACTTTCTGCCCCTTATCTTCCAGGCCAGCCCGTACCACCCCTTCTGCCCTTTGGCTATCTGATGTTCTCCGCGAACATCGTTCTAAGCTCAGGGCTGCAGAAAGGGTATGGCGCAAATCACAAAATCCTACTGACCTTAATTTATATCGATCACTCCTTTCTGACTTCTCTGCTAAGACTATGTCTCCACTGCTAAAAGGACATACGATCACGACAAAATTAACAATTTGCCTAACTTTTGCATGCTCTTTAAAACATTTTCCTCCCTCCTTTGTCCTCCTCCTCCCCCTCCTTCATCAACTCTAACAGCTGACGACTTTGCCACATTCTTTATTAATAAAATTACAAACCTCACTGCACAATTCTCCACACCTCAAACTGTCAAACACATCTTACTAGCAAACATACACTCGTTCACATCCTTCTCTCCACTCTCTGAGGCAGAAGTCTCTAAACTCATCCTTTCCAGTCATCCTACTACTTGTCCGCTTGATCCTATTCCATCTCATCTCCTTCAAGCCATTTCTCCTGCAGTTGTACCTGCACTCACTCACATCGTTAACACATCCCTTCACACTGGAGTTTTTCCCTCAGCACTTAAACAGGCTCGTATAACCCCACTTCTTAAGAAACCCACTCTTAACCCAACTCTTTTAGGGAACTATAGACCGGATTCCCCTCTACTTTTCATTGCAAAAACACTTGAACGAGTTGTGTTCAACCAAGTCTCTGCCTTTCTCACACAGAACAACCTCCTGGACAGCAACCAATCTGGCTTCAGAAGTGGACATTCGACCGAAACTGCCTTGCTCTCAGTTGTTGAAGCCCTAAGACTTGCCAGAGCAGCTTCCAAGTCTTCATTACTTATCTTGCTGGATCTGTCCGCTGCTGATACGGTCAGCATCTGTCCGCTGCTTGATACGGTCAACCACCAGATCCTCCTGTCAACCCTATTGAGAAAGGGCATCTCAGGAACCGCACTCCAGTGGTTTGAGTCTTACCTCTCAGATAGGTCCTTCAAGGTATCTTGGAGAGGTGAGGTATCGAAGTCGCAACATCTAGCTACTGGGGTGCCTCAGGGCTCAGTTCTTGGACCACTTCTCTGTCTACAAGGCATCACTAGGTTCTGTCATTCAGAAACATGGCTTTTCGTATCACTGCTATGCTGATGACACTCAACTCTACCTCTCATTCCATCCTGATGATCCGACGATAGCTGCTCGCATCTCAGCATGTATAACAGACATTTCTTGCTGGATGAAGGACAGTCCCCTTCAACTCAACCTAGCTAAGACAGAACTGCTTGTAGTTTCAGCAAACCCATCACTTCATCACAATTTCACCTTCCAGTTAGACTCATCAACCATAACTCCTTCAAAAACAGCCAGAAACCTTAGAGTTGTGATTGATGATTAGCTGCATTTTTCAGACCACATTGCTAAAACTGCCCAGGCCTGCAGATTTGGTTTATACAATATTAGGAAGATTAGGCCCTTTCTTTCGGAACATGCAACACAACTCCTTGTTCAAGCTCTTGTTCTGTCCAGACTTGACTACTGCAATGCTCTCTTGGCAGGTCTTCCAGCCAATTCCATCAAACCTCTCCAATTAATCCAAAATGCCGCTGCAAGATTAATCTTTAATGAACCGAAAAGAACGCACATCACACCTCTGTTCATCAATTTGCATTGGTTACCAATAGCTGCTCGCATAAAATTCAAGGCATTAATGTTTGCCTACAAAACCACCTTTAGCTCTGCACCCCTTTACCTAAATTCAGTACTTCAGACCTATGTTCCGTCTAGAAGCTTGCGTTCTGCAAGTGAACGACGCATTATTTTGCCATCCCAAAAAGGCACAAAATCACTTTTACATTCACTGTTCCCACTTGGTGGAATGACCTGCCCAACTCAATCCGAGCAGCTGAATCCTTAGCCATCTTGAAGAAACGGCTAAAAACACATCTCTTCCATCTTTATTTGACCCTCTAACTCTATCACTCTCTACTCTAATTCTATTTTATCTGTCTTCTTTTTATTAAAAAAAAAAAACACACACACACACCCTTGACCCTCTATCAATTGCATATTTATTCTCTAACTGCTACTTTTTCTTTAAAAGCTGACACTAGCTTTCTTTTTTCTATTCTATCTACTTTTTAAAAAAAAAAAAAACAGTTTATTTTTTCTATATTCTATCTACTTGTTTTCTTAAAAAAAATAAATAAAAAAATACCTTGCTACGTGTACTGCGTTAGGCTAACCGAGACTTGTCATATCGCTTGCATGTTGTTGCTCTTTTGTTGATTTTGATTGCTTCTATTGTCCTCTTTTGTAAGTTGCTTTGGATAAAAGCGTCTGCTAAATAATTAAATGTAAATGTAAAATCCTGCTATTTTCACTTAGTGTAAATAGAATCCATTGCTATTTGCACTTAGTGTAAATAGCCGCTGCCTTATTTAGGGGTGCAATGCAAATTTTTCAAATGATGTGTTTTAGCTTAATTAGGGGATATAAGGAGACATTTACAAGCACAATTATTTAATTTATCAGAAAGGTTTTTAAATAATTTTACTTCAGACTGTATTTAATAAGCTAATTATGTAATTATTTATAGTTCTATTAAATTGTATGTACATTAGGTATGTGACGGTATCACATTTTCACAATAGTCGTTGAAGCTTTTGTCAGATGTTTTTATCAGAATGTATAATTAACTGTTTACAGAGTTACCGGGGTAAAGGCCGCGTCAGTGCCCTCTAGCGCCCAATGTACGTTTTCATTCAGTGCGTCTCCTTCACTCGTTCCGCCTTTCTTCTCATCTGTGCTCATTTAAATTAAATAGTTTTTAAAGTTCAATAATCATATGAGGCTGTATTGCTGTTTTTCCATAAATAACAGGAAGAAATTAATAAGTTTGTTATAGGCTACTGTGTAAGTTAGGCTGTTTAAGAAATTGTATTCGCACTCATGCTCCTAAATACATTTTCCAGTTTGTACACATCTATTTTCAGTTGCAAATGCGAGTGAAATGCTTGCACTGTTGAGCCCTGTGGATGGATTGATTGGATTCACAGCAGAGTTTGATGTTGGCTTCTTTGCAGTGGATGAGGTTGGGGAAAAACTAGACATTGGAGACGCACCTCTAAAGATCACCGCAAGTGTGGGTCAGGACGACGATGGCTCAAAAGAGGATGAGTTCAGCTCGGAGGTCATTAAAGTTTACATCTTTAAGGCAGATGGAGAGGAAATAGGTAAGGAACACATTTCACATCTGTGCCTCAACCTGATTGCATTAGGGCTGCAACAAACGATTATTTAGATAATCGATTAATCTAACGATTATTAGAACAATTAATCAACTAATCGTCGATTATTTCACTTTCATGAAATAATATTTTTCCCTACTAATAAAAAAGATTTTATCATTAGCTAGCTCCACACTGGAGAGCTGCTTTATAACAGAAAATCAAGTTGTAATTTTAACTGAAAGTGACACTGACTCTGGATTTTCATATTTAATACTATAAAGCTGCTTGATTTAAGGCTATCTACTGCAAAAAGTACTATTTAAAAAATTGTGACGTTTACTGGAGTACCAAACTGCAGAGCTCGTGCAAACACCCACATCGCTATAATCTGATGCGTTCTGAACTGCTGCTTTCTCACCGCTGTCAGGTCTTGTTGTGTTTATTTTGTTATTGAGAGCAAAGCGCAGCATATATTTACATATTCATCCAAACTCCGCTCAGCAGCTTCCGGTTCGGCTGCGTTTGCTCTGAAGCGCCGTGTGTGTCTTCTCTTGAATTGCATCCAGGAGGGCTGAATTACAGTCTTGCACTACAGCGCCACACTGGTCAAACCACATTATTGCAGGCTCTTACATTAGGTCATATGAGATCAAACGACTACTTGACAACAAAAATATTTGTCAACAATTTTTTGTTGTCGTCATTGTCGATAATGTCGACTAATCGTTTCAGCCCTAGATTCCATACTGCTACTTGTGCAATCACTATTATTGTTGCTTAATCTTATGGTTAGGGATTTGAAAGAAACACCAACAGGACAGTAACCTAGTTAAAGGGATAATTCATTCAAAAATGAAAATTTGCTGTTAATTTACTCACTCTTAGACCATCCGAGATATAGGATGTGACTTTTTCCTCAGTAAAACAGTAAAGAAGATTTTCAGCTGAAACTGTGATCGTTGATGATTCATAAAATGCGGCTGCCCGATTCATAAAGTCAGCCAAGTCTTTGAGAATTAACAAAAAGCTTATCTGGGAACACAAAATTAATACCCGTGGCTCCTGACGTTGAGGTCTTATGAAGTGAAACGATTAGTCTGTGCAAGAAGCTGTACATTGTTTACAACATTATTCCCTGTAATCCAGAGCCTAAGGTAAACGGGGAAATGTTATTCTTTTCCGTGAACTGATTCTTTCAGACAGTTTGTTTCAATTAACTAGTTCAGTTCACTAGTTCATTTACATAATCATGCAATGGCATCACGTATACTCAGTTATAATCAATTATAGCATTAAAGCACCCTATAATGATGTGAAACGTCGGTGTTTTACATGTCTAAATCATAAGCTTTCTTTAGCTCAACATTTCATTTAAATCACGAGGAACCATACCCCCTGGGTCAAAAAAGGTCTTCGGTAGTGGCTGATGGTCATCCACACACACAGGAAAAAGTACCCTACCCATGTGATCTGCGAACCCAATACTGACCATAACTAAAATAAATGCAAAGAAACAGTTTGTGATTTTTAATTATATTTATTCATGAAAGAAAAAACAGCACAGTCAGGGAATATAATAAAACTGGCTTTCATATTTTTGTAAGATAAGATCCTTCTTTGCTAGACCTCACAATTATAATTATATCAATATTGAAAAAGCATTTAAAAGTAGCATTAAAACTTTTATATTTAACTAGTAGTCTAATTTTCTACCATACATCTGAATAAAATTAGCAGCTGGCTAACAAGTTGCTTTGTGGCTGGTTTCACCTCACTCAGTGTAAATTAAATGATTTTAACTACACATTGTCATTATAAATAACCTGAAATTAGACTACTGTGGATTATTAAGGGTAAATATTTTATTATTATTATTATTATTATTATTATTGTTGTTGTTGTTAAATCTCTTTCTTTTATTGAAAGTGTGTTTTATGTTAGTTGCATGTGCGGAACATTTGTCAGAGAAGATAAAGATACTTTTTTTTTTTTTTTTTTTTTTTTATAGCACAATTCACAACACCGGTAATTCAGTTTAAAAAAAAAAAAAAAAATTCTCCAAATGCGCCGCATGAAACATGGATTCAGTCTTCTGAACTTTTACTATCATGTCAGTTGATTTCGAGGGAGGGAGAGGAAAGACAGTTAGGGCTTGTTTACACCTGGTCACTTTATGCGTTTTGTCAGATCGGATATCCGTCTGATTTGTTACTTTTGGCCACATAGAAAATGGATATAATTCCGTTCTTGAATTAGGCCTACCGCACTATCACATCAAATAAATCAACAGATATGCGCGGCATTTTATTCATCATCAGTCAATTACAAGATCGAAGATCTCAACAGGAGAGGGAGCAGTATCAGCAGTAGAAAGATAAGTTACTTTACTTTCAGTTTCATTCGTGGCAGTTTGCGGGTTGGCTTGCTGGCTATATCCGCGCCGATGCGTGTAGCATTAGTGCTGTCTTATCAATCTGACTATAACATGTCATATATCCTGTAACACACTCTCACACGTTTGGTTTTTTTACATTTTGGGAGTTGTAAAATGTACATAATGTGGTTTCAACAAGCAGATGCATTTACACTTGTCCAGTTTGTTCTGGAATGCGTCCCAGACATAAGTGGTTTGAGCGATCGGATTTAAATCCATTTAGAATTCGGAGGACTGGTCTTTTCACGATCAGATAGCTGTCCAACCAGAGAAAAGCATGAAGTGACCAGGTGTAAACAGGCCGCCCAGAGAGAGTGCGCGGGCAAGGGCTCTCTTCTCTTTCTCTCCTTCAGTTAACATGTGCGCTATCACAAAGCGCAGCAGTCATTTACATCACTCATAAATCACATGAACTGATCAAATACGTCTTTGGCGGGACAAAAATTTGTTCTGGCGGCCGCCAAAAATTTTCAATGCAGGAAAAACCCTGTGTGTGGATTGTGTTGTAGGCAGCACAGAGGTGGTGGCAGAGAGTGATTTTCCCAACGGGCACACGGCGCTGGAGCCGGCGGGTTCAGGCAGGCTGCCCAGAGAGAAGATGGTCTACATGGCTGTAAAGGATGTCAGCCAAGGAGAGGAGGATATCAGTGAGTTCTCCATCTCTCTTTAAGAAGAGTAACAGGTGCATGCTGCAACCCAGAAATGTGTGTTATGTTTATGCTGTTCTCTGTCCTGAATGTAGACTGTTCAGAGATGACTGACCAGGTGTATATGGAGGTCATAGTTGGGGAGGAAGAAGCTCCTGCTATCACTGAAGCGCAGCTGGAGGACACACCGGTTAACAAGACCTTTGTTCCTGCTGCCTGGGCGACTGCTTATGGTCCTTCACTTTATTTA
The DNA here is from genome assembly GCA_039654775.1 of Spinibarbus caldwelli. NCBI lineage: Eukaryota > Metazoa > Chordata > Actinopteri > Cypriniformes > Cyprinidae > Spinibarbus > Spinibarbus caldwelli. The sequence goes on along the minus strand of CM077246.1, from coordinate 31,026,388 downwards.
TATTGCAGGCAGAGATTGCTTTATATGAATAGTCCACCAAAATTGAAAAATCTAGCTGAACTCAGTGTAGCATAATAGCATCATACTCTAGTATGGTACTCCAAATATGAGTATATTCAAAGTCTTGTGAAGCCATATGATAGCCGAATCCTTTTGACAAAATTAAAATTTCAATAATTTAACAATATATTGCATGGTTCTCTGATGATGGTTAATAGTCACATGACATTACAGGAAAACAATTTTGTTTAGTTATTGTTTTATTTTGATTGTTTTTATATTAAGTATTTAAATACTAATTATTTTTATATATTTAAATATATATATAAATATATTTTATATATTTATTATTATATATTTTTTTTTATAATCACAAAATAATATACTGCTAATTAAAATAGTGGCTTTTGTGGATGTTCACTTTCAATCTTTCCAAAAAATCAACTAAGGCCTCTTTTAGACTTAAAAAAAAACAAAAAAAACAAAAAACAAACTAGCAGAAATAGTGTTTGCATTGTCTTTGTAGCTTTACTTTAAAGTGAAACGCAGCACATCAGACTGAATCACAGCCTTTTGCAATTTGATGTATTTACTGCAATTCTATTTATTTATTTTAATTTTAAGTTTATACCACTGAATTATTAGGTTTGCAAACTCACAAATGGGAAACCCTGCAATAACTGATGACAGAATTTTCATTTTTGGCTCTCCGTCATTATCGGTCATCTAACTTAACATTTATAGAAACATTCTCCTTTCCTTTTAGTGCATTTATAGTGTGTAAATGTCCAATACAAACCCCTTACCAGTCATGGCTTTCCCACAGGAAGCAGTCTTGAAAGTAAGAATGGTGCAGCCACTCCATACCTACAGATCACTGACAGCATCAGCACAAGCCGAGCACTTAAACAAAAGATCAAGAAGAAGAGGAGAGGAGAGACACGCCAGTCCCAGACAGGTATGAGCTGCTGCTAGTGCTAGAAACTTTTTAAATGAACATGAATTTAAATTAAACACATATGTGACCCTGGACCACAAAACCAGTCTTAAGTCGCTGGGGTATATTTGTAACAATAGCCAAAAATACATTGTATGGGTCAAAATTATTGAATTTTTTATTTATTTATTTTTTTTATGCCAAAACTCATTAGGGCCCGGTTTCACAGACAGGGCTTAGACTAAGCCAGGATTAGGCCATAGTTCAATTAGGACATTTAAGTAATTTTTAAAAACATTACTGGGGTGCATCTTGAGACAAATCAAAGGCACTGATATATTTTAAGATCAGTCGGTGCAAGTTTATTTCAGTTGAAACAGCTAAGACTTACATTTTAGTCTAAGACTAAGCTTAAGCCTTGTCTGTGAAACCGGGTGTAGGACATTAAGTAAAGATCATGTTCCATGAAGATGTTTTGTACATTTCCTACTGTAAATATATCAAAACTTAATTTTTTTTGCATGTTTTGTGGTCCACGGTCACATATGTTCCTGGGCTCATCAGTTTATGCTATTTCAAAAAGAGAAAAAAAAAAAAAAATCTTTCTAATATTTCATCTTTCACAGTGTCAGTTATACTGTATGACTTTTTTATGACTTAAGTCACCTAGCAAAATAACTTTTTTTGTCATTGTTTTTAGACTACCATTGTAAGTAATGCAATCTTTATAAAAACTGATAAAAATACTGTAATTTAACCCTTAGCGACCCAAGTATTGATGTTAACAATGTACTATGTTTTCCCCTATAAATGTGTTTTAGGAAGCCTGCATTTATTCAAAAACAAAACAAAGAACCAAAAAAAAAATATATATATATTATTTACGCGTCTCATATAGGAGTGAATGATATGCTAGTAGACACTATAAACTGAATGAATTTAACACCCAGTATACTGTACATTGTGGTTAATCATCTTTAGCACAGTTCTCCTTTTCATGTATTTTTAAGCTTTGCCAGTTTAAAATTTAAAGCAATCTTGGACAGTTCAAGCACAGTAAAGGCCTTTCCACACTGAACGTGATGCGAAAAAGCAAGGCGAATCACAGACAAACGGTGCTTTCACACCGAGCGTGAAACAATTGTTTGCCTTCTGCTAATTCACACCTGCACGCTAGGTGGCGCCGACCAACAATGTATTTTTCCTCAGATATGTATAGGGCTGTCGCGATAACCGCAATATCGCAATACCGCGCTATTGATGTGCATAACTGCAGAGGAATGCATCAACCGCAGCAACTGCGATATTTGCGTTTTCTTTTTTCGTAAGGTTATTATGCCCTTCTCGTTTTACACTTTGTACATGTGTACTGAATATTAAATAAGTTAGTAATGATAACAAATGTGTACCATGCTGATTTGTATAAAGGCTCAGTAGATTTGCACTTAACAAGCCTAAATAGACAGCGAATGAGAGAGAGACCGACTGAGCGCGTGCGATTACCTGCGTCTGTCCTTCAGGCTGAGTCATGTATATTTGTGAAAACAGGTTGTCATGTCCAAGGAAAGCGAAATCTGTCTTAGCATCGACGCTCTGCTGGTCAGCTGAGCCTTTAAAAGTGGTGCTCAAAGTTAAAATGACTTCAACGGCATGTTTCATTACATCTTTCTTTGAATGAATCAGCGTTTTTGAAAGTGTAGTTGAATGAACGGTTTAAGACTCACTCAAAGACAGTCCCTTGACGCCACCTTGTGGCGTAACAATGAAACTGCACTGACTGACAGCCCGTCTAGAACACGCAGGTGAAATATCAACCGAAAAAGTATCTTGTCCAGTCAGATTCGAGGATCAGCATTAACTGTTATATAACAACAGCCTGTTATATAACAACATTCTCTTCTGTTTACTTCACTTCCTGTTTCAACGCGATTTAGTTTCGGTTTCTGATTTCCTTACATCGTAACGCATACACACACAGATATTATATATATATATATATATATATATATATATATATATATATATATATATGGCGATAATACCGCATACTTTTGAGCCACTCAAAATTACCGCAAGGGAAATTCCTTCACCGCGACAGTCCTAGATATGTATCTCGTATAAGGTTTTAACATCTAAATTAAGATAAACTAAGTTTGGTTCTACACCAGAAACACAAACTATCTATAATGCTTACAAGAATAGGCTACATCCTAAAATATAATTAGAAGTACAATTAGAATCAAGCTACACTTGAAAATGTATGTAATTAATGTATTTGCTTACCCACTTTAAACCATCATCAAGTGCTTGTAATAACTTCCGATTGTGATCTATAGTTGATTTTGATTCTATAATAAGCAGACATATGCACTCTTTGTGTTTAATAGCTACACTGCTAATATTTGTCATAAACATCATTTATTGCTACAAAAAAATACCATGAGCTGCATTCAAAACACACACAGAAAATATATCGTCATAATCATGTGTCTAGTTGCTTTCATATTTCATGTGTAGAAAAATGTTTCACTCGTTTTTTTTAATACGGAAGATCTAGAGAGTGAACGCACTCTGACTCATAACACTCACGCATGTGCTCTACAGATCACATTATTCAGTGGAGAATTATTAGAAATGTTATTCTGTATAAATAACGTGAGAATAAATCTGTTCTCAAATACCAAAGATAACAAGAACTCAGCATCCACTCTCTTCTCTTATCCGGGAGACTCTTCTTCTGTGTTTGTTTTAGAGGTGTCCCCGGAATTTTCGAATCTTGTCGATAGTCGACTGATAGTCGAATCATATGTTTGGGGGTGGGGGGAAAAATACATTACCAAGAGTCAAGTCAGACATTCAACAGTCATAAATACTGACGTTAACACATAGGGAAAATGTGTAACGGACGCCTCGCAGATACAAAAATAATGTTTTACATTTACATTTACATTTACATTTAGTCATTTAGCAGACGCTTTTATCCAAAGCGACTTACAATTGGGGAATACATAAAGCGATTCGTCTAGAAGAGGCAATCAGACAGAGGAAGTGCTTGTAACAACAAGTCTCAGGCATTGTTCAAATAAGTACAAGCTAGAAAGGAAAGGAATAAATAAAGAGAAAGAATTTTTTTTTTTTTTTTTTTTTATGTTTTATGTTTTAATTAAAAGATAGTTAACATTAAACATCAACGAAACCCAAAGAATTCACAATATTTTTTTACAATAGTGCTCTCATTATAACGTTATGTATATGACATTTATTAATGTTCTGCATTTCTGTTTTGAGCTGCGCGCGCTAAAGACCAGTAGAATGAAGTATTTGATGGCAGGTTTTTAATCAATGGGATTTAACATCATTTATCTCATATAGAATACGCTTCGTTATTTATACAACATAACGTTAATATTACGACTTATAGGCTATCTGCACAAAATGCCCCGAATGAACGTGTCTGCACGGCTCTGAATAAACTCTTGTTGTGGACGGTTTCTTCACGCAACAACGTGCAGAAACACGGCAACTAAAGTCTAAAAATTCACAGTGTTTTATTATAATAGTGTTCTCGTTATAATGTTATGTATTTGACAGTCCCAGTCATAGTTATTAATATTCTGCATTGGTGTTTGTACTGCTCGCGTTGCGCGCTGACGAGATGTAGCCTACTACAATGAAGCACTTTACCACAACTCAACCAAATGCATCTTATACAAGATAAATAATACTATATACATGAAATGTATAAACTGGCTGAAATGTTTTGAAATCACTTGTACCCTAACTGATCGAAAAAATACAGTCTTTCACTCTGCCTGTGTCAGTTTGAGTCTTGTTAAAGATTTAAATCCCTGCTGCCAAGATACTCCTCTGTCGGTCATGGATTATGGAAAGTGAAACTTAAATCTATAGGGGTGGTTGGATTTATTCACGCACATTAAAATATTTATCTAAAGCTTATTTCTTTTTCAGATTCTTATTTACAGCATTATCTTAATAGGCTGTATATTAACTTATTGGGAGAAAACCGATAGTTCTATGTGAAATCAGACATTTGAGCACCCCCATATAGCCAAAATGGCATGATCATAACACCCCGCAAATATTCGACTATGAGATTGGGAGTCGAATCAGGCTCCTCCTATCGAAGCATTGAATCGTCGACTATTCGGGGTCACCTCTAGTTTGTTTACACTGGTTTTCGAAACAGCGCCACCACTCTTACTCTTTTGTGCAACAGCAGCTGCTCTGGTGACGTAATCTAAGCTCAAATTTAATTAGACGGCCCGTGTTTTCGCTTTGCGAAACTGAAAAGATTCGTCGGACTGGCTGGAAAAAAAACATTCGCATTTTCGGTGTGCAAATGTTCATGGTCTATGTGGAAGCATCCATAGAAATCCGCATGCGTCCGCATATTCGTTATGCTTTTTCGCGCTCAGTGTGGAAAGGCCTTAAGACACAGTTGAGGCATCAGTTCGGTCATAACAACCTTATTTCCATAACAGTCTTGTGGCACATATCATTGTCGGCTAGAAGACTGAAACTTTGTGTTCATCTCACACAAAAACAAATATTGTAGTCAAATTCTTGCATGTTGTGAAAAATTGTAAATGTTTTACTTTCAAGCTTGGTGTTATGATATATTTCAGAATTTTTGCTACTGTTATATGAAGTTTAACTGTAATTTAACTCCTTTCCTTAAAGGGGTGGTTGATTGCGATTTCACTTTTTTAAACTTTAGTTAGTGTGTAATGTTGCAGTTTGAGTGTAAACAATATCTGTAAAGTTACGGCGCTGAAAGTTAAATGGAAACGGAGATATTGTCTTTTAAAGAAAAGTCTGTTTAATGCCTACAATTACGACTGGTAGGGACTACAACAAGCTACTTCCCGGGTTGGTGACATCACAAACCCTGCAATTAACATAAACCCCGCCCTGGGAACACGCAACAAAGGGGTCGAGGCTATGTCGCGTGGCTTTTCCACCGGAGTACATGCAGTTATTGCCCGTAATGGTAAGGGGCGTGACGTTTCCGGACAACGTGCAATACGCGGTTAACGAATCACAATACATTGGGCCAGCTAACCAATCTGAGCCCATTGCGTATTTAGGAGGGAGTGATATCATAGAAACAGGAAGTCAACCGGCTGTTCAAATGACAATGGAGACAGTGGCGTAGAATAAAGATAACATATATGAAAAATAAGGTGTTTTTTTTTTAAAAATGAAGCATGAAGACGTTACATTGCATCCCATAAACACAATCAAGCTTAGAGAAAAAGCTGTCAACCACCCCTTTAAATCTGAACAACTGTTGCAATTTTGCTGTACTAGGTGTCTGAGAATTAATGTTCATGTAATAGAGCAATAATAGCAAATAATAATGATAGATTTAAAAAACAAACAAAAAAAGTTCTTGAAGGGGTCAGCGGATGCCCATTTTCCACAAGTTGGTATGATTCTTTAGGGTCAACATACTTTGGTTACAATTTCCAGTCCGTCCAGGATTTGCGATGATATTTGTGGCATTTCTTATTGTTTTGCAGTGAAAATATACCACAGACAACATTCTTCTAACATTATGACTTTTCTGGCTTCGAGAACCATAGGGCTCCAGACTAATATTTGAGGACACCAGCACAAGTGCTATTAAGTTCTACAGAAGGTGGTACCAGCACCTGACAGTAAAGCACTCACCCTAATCGCACATGTACATCTCGGAGATGTCTATTTGATGTCTGCATTTACATATGCAAGATGTATTTTTTAGGGTATTTGCTCATCTGCAGTACGTCTCCAAGACGTTTCCTGTCAGATGTCAAATAGAGGTTTATTAGAATGCATGTAAAACTGATTCTGAGACATGTATCAGATTACAAGACAGATGTTTCCCAGATCTTTAGCAGACGTCTTACAGATTTACTTGTGCTGTCTGGGTAGTTGAGATGCAGATAAAATTAACTTTTATTACTGTCATTCATAATGTCTAAATATAATTTAATAAATACAAAAAATATATATTAGGGAGTGGAAATGGCTAATAAGCCTATAAGTCTCTGCAGCTATATAGTGGTAATTTAATTTCTTTTTTATTTTTAAATAAGTGTTTGCTTTCCTACATTATGAAACTTAGTTTTATAAATGGAGGCAACATGAAGGATGAACAAATAATGTCATCACATTAAAAATAACTTTCTTATTTGGTTACTTAAAGCTTTGAAGTGCTGGGAAAAGTTGTGTGAAGCATTTAAAAACAATTGAAGACATTAGACCATTTCTGCCACAAGTTGTTCCTGTAGTTACGTTAAATCCATGGTGAATGGTGGAGATTTGTGTTTACTGAAAGATGTTTTTCCTGGTTTCCACATCAGTGGCGTTTGTTCTGATATCTGTAGCTTTAACAGAATTCTGCGCAAAATTTGAATGCTTCTCACAAGATTTGACAGAGATGTTACTGATTCTGCGGTGAATTCGACTACTTTCTTCACTGTATCTCCCAGTGCTGTGTATAACGGTGTTTCTTTCGGTTCGTTTGTCCAATGCAGCTCTAGTAAATCAGTCATGATGAGAACGCAAGGCGGTTCATTCCATTTTTGTAATTAAGAAGCAACCTTTTTGTGACTGAATGCGTGTTGCGATGACGTCACAGGACGCATTTAAACCCAAAATCTGCGGAAAATTTGTGGCAATTACGAAAATTTGCAAGCTCTTGCGAAAATTGCGGAGTTTGCTTGATTTTGCGATAAATTCAGCGTTCACAGAATCGCGAAATCCTGGAGGGACTGAATTTCTCAGTGGTACTGTAAAAAAACACCCTTTTTACCCTGTCAAAAACAGCTCTGTTGACAGCGAGCTGTTTTGGCGCATGTCCCTTTAAATTCTAATGGGCTCTGCTCAGCCTCTTCCATGGGGTGAAGAGCCGTTCTCTGAGACTTTTAATTTTAGCCGCATTCGTCGTGGAACTTGTTAATTAGCACATTATTAGAAAACACAATTTGCAAAGATTCATAAAAAATTTATTTGCGTGAACATAGACACATTTAGGTAGATCAGGGGCGCATTCCCTTCAGAAACAAATGTAATCCACTGCGTCTTCAGCGGCTCAGATGCCGGGAGTAAATGACGACTGCTATGTTCATTATTACGACAACAAAACACCTCAATCGCTCAGGAGCCATTCTTGTCTACACCTGCTCCGGCGTCGAAACAGTGGCAGACTGTTGACAGCTTACTCAGTCTGTGCTAAAACACTGGTGTCAATCAACAATCGTGGGAGGGGCCAGGGTCTGTGTGACATCACAGCCAAGAATCTGAGAACGGCTTGATCTGAGACGGTGCCTATGATTTACTGGGATTTAAAAAAAAAAAACAGTGGGTGGATTTTTAGCACTAAAGGGTGGATGTGTACACACACTGCCAACACACATTTCAGCTCAAACAACATGTAAAAGTGAATTTTGCTTCCGATAACCCCTTTGATGGTGAAGTTGACCCCCTAAGTCTGGTCATAAAGCCTCCTCAAAAGCAAATGTTTAAAAGGGAAGTTGTCCTTTCATTTTTGTTTTTTCTTGTTGGGTATCCTGTCTCACAACAGAAGTCTATGTCCAGCATGCTCTTTTTCCTTTTCAGCTGTAATCATCGGTCCCGACGGGCAGCCCCTGACCGTCTACCCCTGCCACATCTGCGGCAAGAAGTTCAAATCACGGGGTTTCCTGAAACGCCACATGAAGAATCACCCGGACCATATGTTCAAGAAGAAGTACCAGTGCACCGACTGCGACTTCACCACCAACAAGAAGGTGAGTTTCCACAACCACCTGGAGAGCCACAAGTTGATCATCAAGAGCGAGAAGATCCCGGAGTACACCGAGTACACGCGCCGCTATCACGAGGCCAGCCCACTCAGCTCCAACAAGCTCATTCTGCGCGACAAGGAGCCCAAGCTGCATAAGTGCAAGTACTGCGAGTACGAAACAGCAGAGCAGGGCCTCCTCAACCGCCATCTGCTGGCGGTGCACAGCAAAAACTTCGCGCATGTCTGCGTTGAGTGCGCCAAAGGCTTCCGGCATCCGTCGGAGCTCAAGAAGCACATGCGGACGCACACAGGCGAGAAGCCTTACCATTGCCAGCATTGCGACTTCCGCTGCGCCGACCAGTCCAACTTAAAAACTCACATAAAGAGCAAACACGGCACCGACCTGCCCTTCAAGTGCGGCCACTGCCCACAGGCTTTCGCTGACGACAAAGAGCTCCAGAGGCACACGGAGATCTTCCAGGGCCATAAGACTCACCAGTGTCCGCACTGCGAACACAAAAGCACCAACTCCAGCGACCTGAAGCGCCACGTCATCTCGGTGCACACCAAAGACTTCCCACACAAGTGTGACGTGTGCGAGAAGGGCTTCCACAGACCCTCTGAACTGAAGAAGCACGCTGAAACGCACAAGGGGAATAAAGTGCACCAGTGCAGGCACTGCGATTTCAAGACGTCGGACCCCTTCACGCTGAGCCGCCACATTCTGTCCGTTCACACCAAGGACTTGCCGTTTAAGTGCAAGCGGTGCAAGCGCGGATTCAGGCATCAGAATGAACTTAAGAAGCACATGAAGACGCACAGCGGTCGCAAGGTCTATCAGTGCCAATATTGCGAGTATAACACTACGGACGCTTCGGGTTTCAAACGGCACGTCATATCCATCCACACTAAAGACTATCCGCACAGGTGTGACTATTGCAAGAAGGGTTTCAGGCGGCCGTCGGAAAAGAACCAACACATAATGCGGCATCACAAAGAAACCCTGCTATAACGCTCTTTCTATCTGCTCCACAGCTACATGTGTCATTTACAGCCCTCTTATTTAATGCAGTGGTTCTTAACTCCAGTCCTCGGGACCGACTACTCTGCACATTTTGTACAGAGAGGTGCTTAGAAGGTTCTTCACAGCGATGCCATAGAAGAACCATTTTTGGTTCCACAAAGAACCATTCAGTCAAAGGTTTTTAAAAGAACCACCTCTTTATAATCTGAAGAACCTTCTTTCGCCACAAAGAAGCTTTTGTGAAACAGAAAGGTTCTTCAGATGTTAAAGGTTCTTTATGGAACCATTTAGGCAAAAAAGGTTCTTCTGTGGCATCGTGAAGCACCTTTACTTTTAAGAGTGTATGTCTCTCATTTAATGCACCTGATTCAGATCATCAGCTCGTTAGGAGAGATCCATGAACTGAACTGAGTGTGTCAGATAAGAGAAACATACAAAATATGCAGAGCAGTGGGTCCTGAGGACTGGAGTTGAGAACCACTGATTTAATGTGTAAAGAAACATAAATCACAGCCGAGGTGGGTAGAAGTGGCTAACTGTATGGTCTTGCTCAAAATGATCATGTCACACCTCTCACGGTCTTTGAAGAAAACAGTCATTCAGGGTCTCAGATGCCTATATTTTTATACCTACTTTGCTTAAATGCTGTTAGAAAATCGTATCCTCTATATTAAAGGAATAGTTCACCCAGAAATTAAAATGTACTCGCCCTCATGTTGTTCCAAACATCATCAAACATAAAAGACGTTTCACAGAACGTTCTTTCATTAACTAATAGCATCTACTGACCAGTGTCCGCCAGGCTTCAAAAAGGATGAAAAAGCACCATAAACGTGCCATAAAAGTAGACTTTGTGCACTTTTTGTGCTCATTTTGGACTTTGAGAGCTTCTGGTCACTGTAAACTTTTTTATTGAAAAAGCAGCACAGTGATTTTGTGCTCCATGGAAGAAAATGACATGGGTTTGGAATGATATGAGGGCGAGCAAATGATAAGTTTTCTCTTATGGGTGATATATTCCAGGTCAGAGCATCATCATAGACCTTAGTCAGGATAGACGATATATTGAATTTCACAAAATGAGGCTAAACGTACAGTCTTTATAATGGCATACACTTTATAAACCTAGATTGCATGTCATCTGAAAGCTGTTTAATTAAGTTTTTGGTCTACTGAAAGCCGTTTCATCAGCTGTACAATCGGTATGTTGTTAAACATTACAGTCTACTGATTCCTCACTAATTAAATCCGGCGCTGTCCTGACTAAAGTCTATCGGGACAGACACTTTCCTTTTCTCTCCAAAGTCATTCAATTATTAGATGTATTTTACCAGCTTGTATGTCCAGGTTTTACTGTACCTTTTACCGTTTTATACCCATCATGATGTTACTTTGAGCAGTTCTGTTGTGGTATCTGAAACTGTACGATTTAAACCAGTGCGTTTTTCCAGCATCTGCTCTCTGCAATCCCGGTGTCTTCAGCCTTCCTCAACTTTGTGAATACCACTACAAAATTCAATGTTTGTGTAAAATGAAACTTTAACAATACGGCGAACGTGCACATACTGCCAATTATTTCTGATCTCTTGAGTCATGCCTTACATGTATATTTTTTGCACTGAATTAAGTATGAATCGATTGTGAATATTTTTAACAATTTTCAGTTACGCTATAATAGATGTATACATTAACAAATGCAAATCACATTAAGAGCACCTTTTGCTTTTATAATGTCACTTTGAGTTATTTATTTTTAGCGGGTGGGCAAACGTAGACATGATATCCTAAAGCAGAAGCCATCCTTCAGCCCCTTCCCAGCAGTACTTGCGTGTAAAAGACCTCAGCGATTCATGCCTTGCTATCTAGCTCTCTTGATCTGCGTAGCTATGACTGTGGTTCACAGCAGTTCTCATACCGCACAGGGTGGATTTGGAGGGGCGGTACTTCCTGTCAGTCGTGTTTTTGTCAAACATCCTAATCTGTAATGCGCACTCCAACGTCGTCATGTGTAAAAACCTTCGTTATAAGCTACGTCTCATAAGAAAAATTCTTTTAAGACGTCGCAGTGAAATTGAAAGAGTGGGTGATTTGCAACAGCTTTAAAAGGCTTAGTTCACAATAATTCAGATTCTAGAAGTTACAAGACGCCTCTTCTAATGGTTCATCATCTGGACAGATGGAAATCTCACTGAAGTTACAGCGTACATGGATGTATTAGATTTTGCTTTATTCATAGTTTAATTGGTTAAAACAGTGTTTAACTGATCAAGTGCTTTCAAAGTAATCATACATTTGATCCCTGGACTCAATCACATGAATCACTCTCATTCATGAACCACAAGGAGAACTGTGTCTGTGCAAATAATAACCATTCATGCGTAAATCGATGCACTGAACAGACGCAGCAGTTCACGTAATCATTTATGAAGGACACACAGATTGGTTCTGCTGGTGTTTTGTGAATGAGGTTTGTGGCTCTTGAAATCTTCCAGACTGTGCGGGCGTTCGTTTGGCAGGCATCATGTCAGCGGTCTAGATATTGCTGTGTTTGTTACAGTTGTGGTTAACATTCTTTATGCGAAATAAAATTCATGCATTAAAATTATTTTCTGACAGGTGGACTACTGGTGAGAAGGAATCAAAATAAATATTTCTTTCGAAAAGCTTTTTTTGTTTTCAGAAATGGTTTCACACTCAGGTATTTCCTTGACGTTTAGCAGATAGCACTTTTCAGATGTAAGAAATTAACAGTCTAAATAAATCATTCAAGGAAAATCATTTTAACCTGCTTATAAGTGTTGTATTATGCCATTAAAGTGGGTAATTACACATACTGTATTCTGTTACTGTGTGCGTCTCAATCACTTCCCTAGTTCAGTGTTAGGGCACTCATCAGGGGCGTTCTCAATCACAGAATAATTCTGGAACATTAAGTCCCTAAAAATCCCACAATCCACCACAAAAATCAGGACGTTCACTATGTTCCCTTAACAGAAATTTAGATAAACAACACACAAATTGCATGAAGCCTACTCAATAAATATCATGACATTCGGTTGAAGATTTAAAGACAAACCTCTGTTTAATTACACTGTTTCTGCAGGTCTCCAAATGTCTCATTCATGCTTCCTCAAAATAAATAAAACTGAGTTGAAAATCTTTATTTAAATATGAATTGCATTGTCACATGCACTGCAAAACAATGAACGTCTTCCTCAGTATTTTTTTCTTGTATCTAAACATCCTTAAATCAAGATGCGATTACTTGAAATGCAAATTGAACATAAGAAGTCTTGTTTTTTGAAAAAATGAAGTGAGCCTATGTGTAAAACGAGGACAAACGTCAGTGGGGTATGAAACTTGGTTTCCCTTTGAATTAAGCTCATATTTCTGAGCCCATTGACAGGTGTTTGCTCTAGTTTAATCAAACTCAAATTTGATCAGTTTCTCGTGAAACAAGATTTAAAAGAGAAAAATACTGTAAAAGTTATTTTCATGTTCTAGTGGTCGGGAGCAGAGCTATTCAAGCCTTAAGCCATTTTTGTTCCAGTTAATTAAAAAGTAATCAAGAGTATTTTCAAAACTTTGTATTTTCAAACTTTGAAGAGTTGCTACAAAACATTTTGCAAGACGTTACATTTAGAGAACATGTTGATAATTTGTTCCGTTCGATTATTTGTAATTACAGTTCAGCTAAAATACTGCAGGAATATTTAACAGAACAAACGCTTTTTCATAATGTACTGTAAGCTGCATAAAAATCATGCCAGGAGTATATTGGTCCTGTCTGTTGATAAATATCACTAGTTTTGCAACATGAGTATGTGGCCATGCCACTGGATGAGTCCTGTGTCACAATGTGTGGTGAGCCAACGCTCCTTTACCAGTGTCTGAGTTCACGTGCATGATGAACAGATTCAGAGCTGATGGGGACACTCTTTGAGTGCTTTTTGTTTCATACGTTTTGACAGTTCTTAGGATCATCTCCTAGTTTAAACATGCTCTGAACTCCCAAACGCATAACTGGCTGTTCAGACTATCCTTAAAGCTTCTGTAGATTTACTCAAGAGCATTTGATACCATGTACTCAAATACATGTTTACATTGCACCTCCATTTAAAGAACATTTGGGACCCTGGACACAAAACCAGTCATATGGGTCAATTTTTCAAAACTGTGATTTATACATCATTTGAAAGCTGAATAAATACGCTTTGCATTGATGTATGGTTTGTTAGGATAGGACAATATTTGGACGAGATACAATTATTTGAAAATTCACCTTTAAAGTTGTCCAAATTAAGTTCTCAGCAATGCATATTACTAAGAAGAAAAAAAAAACATTTTGATATATTCATGGTATGAAATGATCTTTACTTAATATCCTAATGATTTTTGGCATACAAGAAAAATTATGATTTTGACCCATAAAATGTATTTTTGGCTATTGCTACAAATATACCTGTGTGACTAATGACTGGCTGTGTGGTCCAGGGTCACATTTTTGTAATTACATTGACCATATACGTCAATTATAAACCTCACCATAATAACCTCAATAACAGCAAATGCCAATCTCCGAAGAGTTACATTATATCAATGTATCAATATTTATTTACTTATTTGATTCTAAACACAAATTGGTTAAATAAGACATGATATAAAGTGGCATCCTCTGAATTGTACTGGGAAAAAAAAAAATTGAGAATTAAAAAAATAAAAACATCTTGCTACAGTGTATGAAAACATTCCATGTCACTATTGTTCTTCTTTGATGTTTATTTACTGAAAATAACAAAATCCAGGTGTTAAACTGCACTTAGACATTATGCTGACAAAAGATTTCAAAAACTCCCTAAACCTCACATCAAATGAATAAGACTGCTCACATAAGATTTCATTTGTCCTCCTTGAACAGCATTCTCAGAATGATAAGCAGCTTTTTCACTGAGCCCAAAAAATAAAAATAAAATTGTGTGAAGTGCCTTAAAGAAGTCCTATCCGGAGCTTGACAATGAATAAAGTGATGCATCTAAATAAAAGTATATGGTGACACTTTATTTCAAGGTGTCCTTGTTATGTTACATGTACTTACTATTATAATAACAATAAATTATGCATAATTACACGCAAGTAACACTAAGATAAACCCTAATCCTAACCCTAACTATATAGTAAACACATGGAGTTAATTAATATTACTCAGTACTTAAATGTATAATTAGACCGTAACAAGGACACCTTAAAATAAAATATAACCAAGTATTTATTTAAGTGTAGCCATAAATATATTGAATACAACACCAAATAAAACTGGGACTGCTTTTGTATTGTAGGTTTGACTTTCTGGTTTGTATTTTACACAGTTTTTGTCCATCAGTTCAGTTTTGTAGTTAATTGTTTTTGGCAAGTGTATTGACCTCATAACCTCTATACAAATGCTGCTCTACTGACAGTTAAGTTACTTTACAAGGTTAGCCACAGTAGTGTATTGTCATATCATTACCTTGTCATAACTTCCTTAGGAGATTTAACGGTCAAACTTTTGAGAGCTTTTCCTCTCAGTTTCTACAGCGCTCTGCTGGACTAATTTTCTGCCTCTTTTTCTTTTCTCTTCTGTCCTGGTCTTACTGTCGTTAGGTCCACCATGAATTCACATTATATATCTAAACAGTATACCTGAGGAGATTGTGCAGACACTGGTCAGAAATCTGAAGCAGAACAAACATGAAATGATTTAAAGCAAACAATACAGGAAATAGCTCAAACTAGCATTGATTCTGACCCTGGTGAGGTGTGTGAGGAGGAGTGGGCAAACATTCATTCAAATTAAAGTCAGCCCATTTTAGGCTATGGTTTCTGAGTGAAGCATTAAAAGAGAATAAATGTAGGCTTGTGAGATGCGGGTGTTTAAGTGTCATTAGCTGATGCTGTTTTGGCTCCAGAATGGTTAGTCTTTATGGCTCGGGTGATTGCCACATGCTAAATATGTGTCCATCAGGAAAAAACTCAACTAAAATCAGATTCTTGACTGAAATCAAGTACTTTTGGGGGAATCTGTGCGTCACACAAATGCCACTGAGATGAAAGGGAAAGCAAACAGACACCCTTCAGACATGTAACTTATTTTTGTTAAGTCATTAGTGTTAGACCCTTTTTCTTGAATTTAATAAATTGAATGTAAAGAGTTAGATAATCCTTTATATCCTAACCTTAACTGATGTATTTGAACAATGTGATAACCATGAATGTATTTTTTTTTTTTTGTAAAAAATTATTCTACTTTTTAGTGTTGTTTGCAGACACAAAAAAATACAATAATTACATATCGATAGCATCTAAAACATAAATCATTTAGATACAGAAGTATAAATGTTTATGAATCCTTAATATAACTGATCATCAATTGAATAGAATCAACTATTAATGAACTATATATAATATTTAGGCCTATAGAGTGAGAGAGCTTGATAATTTGTAAAAATATTTGTAATGTGTAATAACATCGCTTTAGATGCTCACAGCACATTCATATTGTACATTTCAGCATCTATCCAAACATTCAAAAAGTACTTTTTTTGTACCTGTAAATGTTACATACGAATATCTGCATATAAACAATGAGAGACCAGTAAAGCAATTGTTATTGGTTTGTGAAAACATTAAAAATAATTAATATTAAAGAAATGTTCATGTATAAAATCAAGAGATACACATTTATACTTAACATTGAGGGACACTTAGATTACTAGTTAATGTTTAATAAAGGTAGGTCTAAAGCACTTCACTAATGGCAATCCAGCATTTTTTCTGACAAAGTGTAAACTGTTTATAACCATTAACAACTCTACTACTGGTTTAATGCTGTACATCAATTATGTGTGGTTAACAAAGGATGAAAAACACGATCTGACTCTTTACATATGAGCTAATTAAACATTAATCATTGGTTAATTACAGTGTTAATAAATGAAGAACTCACTATTTGTGTTTAGCCTATTAATGCATTAACAATGTAGCATCTACAGTTAATAATCAATGAATTAAATATAATAGATTGCAAGTGATTAAAAAATGCTTTGCTACTGTGTAAGTGTTACCGGGAAGGGTGTAAGTCTATATATGAATAATATATATATTTTCAGAGCACTCATTATGAATTCGATCAGTTGATCTCATAGCCAAAACTAAGCTGAAAATGTTACTTTTAATATTCTTTATTGCTTTAAAACATGACCTTACACACAAAAATACCACAGTGAAGCAAAAACACTGACAAGAACTCAAAAGAACTAAATATGAACACATACAACAAAAATGAAGCACAGTGACAAATCTCATTTTGGCAACGCAACTAGTCTGACAGAAAGTATGTCTGAAAAAAAGTATAAACATGAGGATATTGTTTGTATTTTATAAAAATAAACATGTTCCATGCTATATTATACTCTAAAATATAGTTATTATTTGTCTCTGACACATACTACTATAAATCATAAGATACTTGTGATTTCTCTTTAAAATAAAAAGTTATTTTGATAAATATTTGCAATGTTAGTTCTTTTCAGAATGACTTTAAGCTTCAGAAATATCTCATGTTCTTTACAATATTTTTTTTTGTTGAGTGTAGAATAATTATACTTTTATACTGAACTATTGTAAAACACTAGATTGTATCTGTACTCTTATTGATCTTTTAATGATATAAGTTAATCCAATCCCAGCATTAAACAGTCGATTAGTTGCTGGCTTGACAGAACCCACTTCATTCGGTTCTATTTTAAAGTAGGTATAACATGCAAGAGACCAAAACAGTGAGATGTTAATTGTTTAAATGTCACAGTAGTAGAGCCTTATATGGATTATAAAACCATAATTTAACCATTTATATCCTAGATTGGAAGAGGAGACAGAAAAGTTTTCAGACATAAGACAGCAGTTGGTTTTATTAAAATACATATAAAACTATTCTGTGTGTGTGGATGGGGACGGGGTTATGTTCTCAAGAGTGCACAATGGATGACATCACATGAAAATCCAAAAAATATATGTTTTCTACATATAAGACATTTCAAAATATGGGATAGAAGAAAAACAAAGCAATATTCAAAAAATATTGTGAAACATTGGTTATCTGTGTACTTATATAGGCTATATTTGGAAAGAATGGTTTTGTGTCATCAACACAAGCATTAGCTTAGTGATTGCACTAAATTATGCAGATATCATGAGCTCAGCCCACTCCTCCAGTACAAAAAATGATGCCACTGTTTGCCACTACATGTATGAGGTATGGATCTAGATGAGTTTGTGGGGTTAAAAGTGAGAGAGGATTTTTTTTTTTTTTTTTTTTTTTGTGCATTAACAAACAGGAGCGTCTTTTTTCATCTTGGTCTCAGCTCAACCATTGTATCCTTTCAATTAATATTCCGGTGAATTTAAATCTGCTACATTGTCTGCCCTGGGCAGGTGTTTCCTTCCACTATCTTGTTAGTGGGCTCTTGTGTTCATAAATATTCATTAAAAAAGTGTCAATTCAGATGCTTACAGAGATACAAATCCAAACATTGTGAATGCGATATTGTGAAAAGGGAGTATTTCATGTCACAACAAACAAAATTGAAAAACAAGCACGCTACCAAATAACCAGTTCTCTCTACCTAATTTACAAAATCTGTTATCATTTAATTTTCTGTGATACATATATAGATTTGCATGTTTTAGATTATGTAGCTATAATGTCTCTACAGTAATTGCAATAATGATAATATAGTTTTTCCATAATATGCTTTATAAACCATTGTTAGGACACAAAATAACCCCACCAGCCCAATTAAATATACAAAAAACTAAGTCCATTTCACAGTACCCTTTCTCTAAGAACACGAGTGAACAGCCCTGTTGGTCATTTATAATGCACAGGATCAGATGTATTTTTTTTTTCTCACTTCTGTGCACAATGTAAAAGATCCTTTGTGTGTAGAAGTTAGCACAACCTTCATGAACATGTAACAGTAGATAGTGATGCGGTTATGACATTTAGCAGTAGGTGAACAGAAAGGCGAGTAAAAATGTAAACCGATGAAGGATCCGAAGAGATTACTGCCAAAGTGTTGAGCAGTTGTCTTTCCGGCCTGCCCCACAATCTCATTAGTGAATGAGTCATTACTTGCTGGGCAAGGTTTTGATAGGGCGATTAAGAGAGCCCATGTTGGTGGTTGTGTGGAGTAGAGGACTTGCACTCTTATTGGGGAGGCTACTAGAGTGTCCCATTGCCTCTTCAGCAGCACGAAGAAGAAGGGTGTAGTTGACGGCTACCTCCTCGACCTTGCGGAAAAGCTGCAGTTTTTGAGTTTCAGATCGTACACCCCTGACCAGCCGAATGAATGTTTGAGTAAGGTTGCACAGCACCTGGAAGCTAGCTGTGACAGCACTTAGCATTCGAGAGGGACTTTTCTCTACACTTGCCACGTGTCTACATGATGCTCTGAACTCTTTAAAACGGACTGCAAGTTCTTGCTTGTACTCTGCCAGTTTTGCAGGAGGGATACGAGGTTCACCCTCGATTTGGGGACTGTTGGCACACTGCCTTAAAATTGAGAGCAGCTCATTGGCATCAAGTTGTGCGTTTAGGAATCCGTCAGGGAGCGAGAATGTTTTGCCCTGCAAGGACTGTACCCTTGCCAGGCTAGTTTCCAGATTTCCACAGGCCCGCAGATCAATCCTCTGTGTTTGTGGCTCCTCTTCTTCTTCCTCCTCCTCCCCACTGCAATCCTCTGCATCGAGTACCTGAAGTGTTTTGCTGACTACTGCCATTGCCCTTGAGTCTAGGTGCATCCCAGGTAAAACCTGCAGGGGGATGGAATAAGACAGTTCATCTTTTTCACTGCTCTCATCAGCAGCTTCACATTTGCGATAACAAAAGCAGAAGGAGCAGCATTTTTCTCTGTCCTCAGTATCCTCACTTGGCAACCCCAGAACCTCAGCGGTACCCTCTCGACTTTCCTGAAGAAGCTCCTCTCCCTGAATAAAAAATATCCCCTTCTTCTTTGCATCCCCATCTTTAGTATGTACAGGCTCTACTGGAGTTGGAAGTCTAAGTCCAGTGGCTCTAACTCTTTCCATTTCTTTCTCAAGGCTCTTTGCCTTTGTCGTTTTAACCTCAGCATACAGGGGGGTGCTGTCATTATTGTCAATCTCCCCTATGCTATATCTCCTTTGTAGCTTTTTGTACTGTGGCGCGCCCATGCATTCTGAATGGGTAGCGCATGTAGGCAAACATGACGTGGGTGTATCTCTGAGTTCCCTTGACTCTAGGCTTGTGGAGCGGATTCGAGTGGTTTTGATTTCCAAAGTCTGAGGTTTCCGTAATTCTCCTTGAGCATGTGGAGACTTTGGAATAGCTGGGGGAGTTTTGCAGACTGTCCTCTCTCGCCCTCTCTGGTCTGCTGCAGAACCGACAGCTGTATCCGGGAGACGCATTCCACGGCACATTCTCTTACAATCACAGCTGCGTCGCTGTTCTCGTGAGATCCCAGGAACTTTCTGTACGGGACTTGTGCGCAGCTGGCAGGCACATGGGGTAAATGAGGGAACAGGAGAGGATCCCTGTGGTATGAACTCTCCTTGGGATGTTTTAGGTTTTAGAAGCTCCTCCAGGAACTCTAGCTCATACTGCCTGACCTTCTGAAGTTGAGCACGACGCTCATCCGTCTCTCTGCGCAAACGTGCTGGGAACGTGGCTGAAATTAAATTCCTAAAACTCAGGAAGGGAGTACTACGCTGGGATTTGACTTTGTTATTTGCCTGTTTCTTATACTCGGCTCCTGGGATAGTTGCACCCTTTTCCGCACAACTCAGGACAAGTGTTGGGTCTACCAGAACAGGCAAATTTTTAGCAGGTTTCTGTGGTTCCACAGGGGCTTTACTCTGGGAGTTCTCTGCCTTTGCCTCAAGCATCTCCTTTCGTTCTACTTTAACAGGCATAGCTGGTGAGTACTTGGTAGGGGGCAGGGTGCAAGGCTTAGCCAAGCTTGCATCAGGTGTCTTTGCTGCGTTCTCTTTGTTGTTAGCTAACTGAAGTCCTTTGGCACGGAGACGCTCATCATCTGTGGGAGATGAGTGAAACACCACCAGTTTTTGGGCCTGTGGATCTTTCAGACGCACCTGTGGGCCAGGCTCTGGTCGTACCGGACAGGTACAGAACAAGTCAGCAGCTGGCAAAAGGCCCTTTGAACTTGAAGGCTTAGTGGTCTCACTTGAGGCATTGTCGGCATCTTGGCACATATTTGTCAGACAAATCTTAGCAGATGCAGTTCTATCCACTGGTAAAAGAACAGGTAAGGCTATACTGGTAGTTTCTAGGGTGACTGAACCAGATTCTTTTTCCTGGACACCTTCTGAGGTAACGGAGCTTGTTTTTTCTTCATTAGCTTGAGGCAACTGATCCGTGTTGACTTTGGGAGCACTCTCTTGATCAGATGCTTTAAGCTCCTCAGATGTCTGCAGTTCAGACTTTTCCAAGGACTCTTTGACAGGGCCTCTCTCTGTTTTTTCTGTGTCCTTCTCACCTTTTGTTTCATGGCTCTTCCCCTGCTCCACAGAGTTGTCAGAGGGACTAACTCCTTGATTGGGGCATACTTTCAAGGGCATGGTCTTACTTAAGATCACAGACTTTTGTGGACACCCGCCACGGATCTGACTCATTGAAAAAGCCCCTCCACCAATTGCTTGTGTGGTACAGCCAGGGATTGTCAAGGGGAAATCTCGCCGACTGAAAAGTCGCTCTTTGTTGATGTGGTGGGCAAGTAGATAGGCCTGGTTCTGATGTTGCTTCATGGCAGACACCATCTCAGACACATCAGTTAGTTCTGAAGAATTTGTCTCATGTCCAGAGTCTAGGGACGATTCAGGTGTTATAGCAGCAAGCACAATCAGCCCTGTAAGGGAACAGAAAAAAATAAAAAAAAAACATGGTCATAAGAAATCTCATAAGGTCACTTCAGGTAAGCAAAATTATAAGGAGAAAATGCATGTTCTAATTAAGAATTAAAAGTCAAAAATTAAATTCTAAAAAAAGTGTTAAGATCCTATTTATTTTGTTGGTAAGGAGTAGGTAACACTGCATTGATACTTGTTTTGGGACCTTATAACTTAATATGTTAGCCTTCTGTAATTTGAAGATGTACAAACAACCAGTTATTAATGACTATTTCTGATTTTACAGTTTGCTTGACTTTATTTAAGTCTTATTTGCTCATAGACATATAAAGAACCAGCACTTTTAATAGTACATAGTCCACCTGCTGTCTGTTGTGTCTGCTGGTGATGGTGTGGGTAATCCTCTGATGCAGCTAGTGCTTCCAGTGCCTGGAGGGTGGACACTAATGCATCGTCTAACTCCTGAGCATGGTCTTGAACCGTCCTAGTGGTCACATTATCAATCAGTGTTACAGGAACGTCCTCTCGACCCTCTGCCACAGCAGCAGATGCTTTGATTCCTTTCCGACCCTTTTTAGGGTCGTCTTCGTCAGAGCTGTTGTCACGAAACCCAGGGGGCGGTGCTGCTATGGCGGGAGGGGGAGGCTGCAGCTTTCCTCCTCCATCATCTATCTCCTCATCTTCCTCATTCCCAGGTAGCGGTAAGGCAATGAGATCAACAGCCCCTACTTCACGGGAAGCACATGCATTTGTGCACTGCTGCAAAATAAGCCTTCCTGTCTCCCCAGTGTCTGAGATCAAACCTTCAGCTTTGAGTTTTGCCTTGCAGGAGTCACAGAAAAACCTCTGTGAAGGCTCCATTGTTTTTGGTCTGTTTCTGAAGCTTGAGCTGTCATCGGCGGGACCGTCTTGTTCAGCCACTGACTCGGTGCTCTTTAGAGTGGGGTCAGACTTTGTGCATGAATGATTCTGTACCTGCGAGATAAGGTTCTCATTAATGTCAAGCTCCTGTTCAGCTTGTATCTGAAGCTCTTGCAGTTGTTGTTGCTCTTTTAAATGGATGTGACACAGGCCAAGGTGCTGAGATATGGGTGATGCTGATGTCTTCTGTGTTGCCTCTCTGGACGACCCCTCTCTGTCTTCTCGCCGACTCCCACTTGGCACAGTGGCTCCGGAGCGGAATTGGGCATGAGAGCTTCTGGAATCTAAATGACAGAACTGTCTGAGTGGTTGAACGAGTAGAAAACATGATGGATGGGAATGAGTCCAGATGACAAAGGTGAGTCTGCTGAATAGAGTTCTCAGAGATGGAAAAGAGCCTTGTGGGATGTGATGGCATGCTGTGATCTTTCTCTTTGGCAGACCACAGGAGATGCTATTATCCAATATATGGTTTAGTAACGCGATGCAACATAAACTCAACTTCCAGAAATATGCATATTTCTTGATCAGCATTTCAGTTAAGCTTGCACAAACTGATTCAAGATGAGGATGGAGAGCTCAAGAAGATGGAGGGATCAAGCTGGAATTATGAATGATTGCCATGATAAGTCCTTATAATATATATCATCAAAGATGCTTTTGAAAGCAACCTGATCAATTTGTGTCATGACTGATTCAATTATTTATTTTTTGTTTATAATTAAATTAATTTTGTTTTATATTTTAGATGTCACCATGGACATTTTCTCACCATTATTACATCTATTTTATTTTGAAATGTCCCAAATTGCATATGCAACGCAACATATTTTAGTTCAGCTAGTCAGTGGAAGATGAAAAGCAAAGCAAATGCACTGTCAGAAAATTACATGCAATGACTTTGTTGTATTTTAATGAAATTGCAACAATAACAATAAGATTTCTAACATACCTGCCTTGATCATATAAGGCTGACCAGGTATCCTGCAGTAGATTGTCCTTTTAGGGTCCACAAATAGCTTGTAATAGCCAGATATCAAACAGGCAAAGTTTGATGCATCTGGCCACTCCATTAATAAGACCAAGGGCTACAATAATTAGTATGAAAACAGATATTAGTATAGTATTACATTTTAGGATGTTGTATAATGCAATACTGTTTCAGATTTTGTTTCAGAGCTTTTTCCACACCTTTGCATCCAGAATAACAACCTCAACCCGGGCTACTCCATGATGCTCTCTGAAGAGCTGGACCTTGGCCACGCGGCTGAACTCTGCTAAGACCGTTGTTAGGTTGTTCTTCAAGTCAATCACATGACTGATACCATGTCTCGGCCCAACCAATAACGTAGTGGCTGACTGCTTCTCATCCTTTCAGTAGAAATTCAGTAAGAAATTCAGTAACAGAAGGACAAGCAATTTATTTATTTTTTTTTAGGTTTGAAAGGTAGCGTGGTAATATTTATAACAATTTTGTAAAACCATGAAATCAATGCAAAAGTGTCTTGATTATTAAGAAGTGATCTCAGATTTGTGTTACCAAGCCAACTGTGTGAAACAAGAAGCCTCCGAATGGTGGAAGGTCATTTAAGACACGCATGTACTGTAGTTTTCCTTGAAGAGGAGAAACCTGGATTGAAACGCAGATAAAGAGAAAATAAGATTGGTGATTTGTGCAAGTGCATAGAGGGTGATATTCTGGCCAGCAGAGGACAATGTTTTGCTGCTATAAGGTCTGCTATGTGTACCAATGATTGGTGTGAAGAAATTAATTGCACACTGTTTTGCATATCTCTATTCCACAATTAAATATATAAACTATGCTCTTAGGGCATAAAATTAATACACAAATACAAAAACGCATTAGACTGAAGAGATAAAAGGTTTCTTTGTTGCATGTTTCTTGATTCACATTTGACAACAAAGACCTCCATTTAAGATATACTGTAATACAAAAAAAAAAAAAAAAAAAGAGAGAGAGAGAGAGAGAGAAAAGAACTGGTAATTTTCTGCCAGGACATTATCCAGTAATTCTACAGACATTTCAGTTAACTCTAAACACAACAGAATGCAGTGTAAAATCCAAAATACAGGTAAAACACCTGTAAAAAATAAATACAGAAAATTCTTTCAAATATGGTACATAGTGCCCTATTTTTAATGATATTTGCCCCAAATATTCCTAGTAACCACATATACCTTGTTACCAGCTGGTGGAGGATGCTGATATGTCTTCAACAGCTGTGAGAGAGTCTTGCAGACGTTTTTCTCCTTGACAGTTGGCAACAGAGTCAAAGGAAGGAAAGGTTCCAAGCCCCATTCTTTCCTTAAGATAATGATGCAGGTTTAGTCTTCAAAGCATGCAACCAGCTTACAAGACCTTACAGCGCTCTCTGATGGTTTCACGAGTGTCATCTGCCACCGGTGTAAAACTATATGCTGCTTATGGTGCTCATCCAAAATCTAATGCATTCTTCTTTGGTTACTCTAGATTACTCTAAATGCCTGTTCACATAAACACAATGTTTAGCACGAAAATATCATCATTGTTCAAAATGTTGCTAAAAACACAAGGACAACACTTGGCAACTTTGCATTTTTGACACGCACATTAACTTCCATTCCAATTAAGTGCACTGAATTTTCAAACATCCATCTTAGTGTGAACAGGAACCTTAATTCATAGCAAAATATTTAAATCAAGGTAGGGATCAAGGTCTAATATAAATACATGAAATTTCCTCTTTTCAGGCAATCATGACTGTTTTAAAGACTTACTCAACGTGCTTCAGAGAAATCTTCTGATTGGGTCTCGCAATCGACACAGTGATGTAGATGTGGAGGGCTGCCAACCTAAGCATGACGTCAGACTTCCAGTCCATCCCAAACCGCTCTTTAATCACGTCATTGCGGCTCTGCGGGAATTTAGAACAAATAACATATTAAAAGGCTATATATTAATATCAGACCAATCATGTTTCTTATTATGTGAATATTCCTGACTAATTCACCTGTATGTAGAGGTACTCAAATGCAGCGGGGTCTCTCCTCAATAAGTCAGCAGGGTCTTTTGGGAAAAAGCAAATACGGAAAAGACACTTCATTCCCTGGAAGTAGGTCCTGTGAACTACCTGAAAATACAGAATAAAATACACCTTTGAAATAAAACAATAACAAATACACCAATACTAAATTGTCACGTTGCATTCCTTATGGTAGAAAGGTGATGTGCTACTAGCAGCCATAACAAATCAATTTCATTATCCTGTAACTCAGGTTCTTATTAAAGTTTCTATTACTGTATATTCATATACAATGGCATCTATGTGTCTGAGACCACACTGAATAGAAAATCTATGATTCAAAATCCAGTTTAAACCACAGCATTTTACGATTTGAAATAATTTAATATAATTGAAAACTTAATTTCTGCCACTAATCAAATAACTGAATTATTGACTGGGCATATGAACTGCTTTGTCCAGATGGTCAGATGTTCTGTTGGAGCACAAGATGTTTTTTGGAATATTTTTTAAATCATGCTGATAACATTAGACATAAATACTATTAAATCAAATTCAAATGCGAAAACTACTACAATAAAATGCTTATATAAAGTGGTGGCCAAAATTGTTAGAACACTTGGCATGTTTAATAGGTTTCAGTTGTTTTTTTGTTGAGTTGGCCATTACAATACCCATAAAACAAACTATTTCCGGAACGACCTGCGACAGAAGGAATCTGCTGGAACATTGAAAATGATGGATTGTCCCCTCAAAGTCCGGACCTCAACCCCATCGAGCAAATTTGGGGCGAGTTGGAAAATAAACTGGACAGATCTATTGTACATTCAAAGGAAAGCCTTTGGCGTTGCAGAAGGCATGAGATAACATTAGTGTTGAAGTTCTCAGGAAATATATTGACACTATGCCAGAGCGATGTACTGCTGTAATTTCTGCAAAAGTTGGACATACCAAATATTAAAGTTAAAAGTGGTTAAACAGTACGACTCACTTCATCTGATATTTGTTGTGCTCAAAGCAACCATCTGCATGTTTCATGAACATTATGAAATTAAATCATGTTTTGGAGGCAAAAAAGGTAAATATTTTCAGATCTGTCAGGTGTTCTAACAATTTTGGCCACCACTGAACTTCTACTTGTTTTTTTTTTTTTTTTTTTTAAACTTCATTAGGATTGTTTGTTGCAAGTGTAAAGTACCTTGTACTTGATATTTAAGGCTGCTTTTAAAGCTCTTGAACATTAGAGTGAAGGTAATGCATCACTCAGTGGTTTTTGGGTGGCATTTACTCACATGAGACAGTGGATGGTTTTCCTGGAGCAGATGCAGCCTCTGATTCTGGGCCAGTCCACTGGACTCCAGTACTAAAGCAAAATGCTCGATGTAGCGCAGAGAGAGGCGATCCTGCAGTGACGATATCACATCCTGGGGCAAATGGGAAAAGGAGAACAAGGTCTAGTATTCTGTAGTAACTCTTCTGATGGTTGGTGTTTTAACTCCTAAAGCATGAATTCTGCTGTATTACTGTATCTCAGAAATTACAGTGCAAAGTAAATGTAGTGGAAAGCAACAGCATCAGCAGTGTGTGAACTACAGGAGGACAGGCTTGACATTTCCATCAGTGATAGAGCACTGAAATCAACACTCTCAGTCACTGGACCCTGCTCTGGAGACAAATGAGGCTTTTTACAGACTAGTTGCTTCTGAAATGGACGCCAAATATTTAATGAGGTTTCCATGGGACCAAAGCAAATACTGTACTCAAACACTGTGCTGAAGCACAAATGCGTGCTGGCTGCTGTGATGCATTATATACTTAGTGTTTGATGACAGTAACTCCAGCTATGGGAGATTACTGCACCGTGTTCTGTCACCAGGATTGAGATAATCTGTTTGGTGATACTGACCAAAGGCTGAAGATATCAGCTCAGGAGGGATTGTGAGAAATGTCAACAATGCTGCAAGCTCAGTAGGTGTTTTAATGGTCTGAAACCATCAAACCTCAACTCATCTACATGTTCAACAATTACAACGCCTTTGAAGACTAAATAAAAACTGTATTGCATTTCTTTCAGTTGATCATAGCTCTTGGAATTCATGCTTTTTCTGACGTAATGTAAGACCAGCTGTACAAAAGAAAGTGATTACCCTTTTTACCACTTTTGCTTTCAGAAAGAATGTTGGCTTATGACTTTTCCAAGTCCCTTTACTCTATTTGGTAACACTTTAGAATGATGCTCTGTAGGTAGAGTAACTATGCAGGAAGTAATACAGGACAAATGAATAGCACTACAATAACATGTCAGCTATACTATTAACTAACACTGGGACAAGATTACCTAATCAGTAAGTACTGGTGAATTCAGGGCAATTATTAGGTAATCAATAATTACTGAATGAGAGTAGCATCATTAAGAATGTTATAGTGTAACGTTAAATGCATGTTTGTAACACGTGACTTCCTATTTGTTGCTGCTGCGTGTTTTGAGTTTGAGCTCCGTCAAGTTAATTCTTTATCGTCTATTTTCTAATCCTGAAATCTATTTTACACCCCATCATTTTCGTTTCTATAACGTGGGAATATATCCCCTATCGTATTCTACAACAAAAACAATCAAAGTGCCTTGTTATCACTAGTTTTATTTTGATTTCCAGAGTCCGCTATTAGCTTATAGCCCGTTAGCATCGCCAGCGTGGTTTTACAGCGCGCCGCTAACACTCCCACCACCTCTACTCCGTGTGTTTCTCTGCACAGACCCTGTGCACCCAGGACGCGATCTTCCCAGATGTCGTTCACTCCGGTGCCGGGACACCACGGACCCTGTTTGCAGCAGCAGCGGAAGACGCGAGCCAGGCCCCGCGCGAGGACCTCTCCCCCTCCGCCGCCTCCAGTCTTCGAGATCTCCACCCGGAACCGCTTCACTCCCCTCCGTGAGACGCTGTGATCGTCGGAGACTCCATCGTCCACCACGTCCGTGCTACGTTAGCTGAAGGTAAAGCGCACACTCACTGTTTCCCTGGTGCTCGTGTTCTCGATGTTTCTGCGCAGATACCCGCGATCCTGAAGGACGACGAGAGCATCGGCGCGATCGTGCTGCACGCGGGGGTGAACGACACCAGGCTGCGGCAGACGGAGACACTGAAGAGGGACTTCAGGAGCCTGATCGAGACGATCATCGTGTCTGGACCGCTTCCCACGTATCGACGAGGACACGAAAGGTTCAGTAGACTTTTTGCTTTAAACGAATGGTTATTGTCATGATGTAAAGAACAGAAACTGCTCTTTGTTAATAATTGGAATCTTTTCTGGGAGCGTCCTAGGCTTTTCCGCGCTGATGGCCTGCACCCCAGCAGAGTCGGAGCAGAACTCCTGTCGGACAACATCTCCAGGACTCTACGCTCCATATGACTAGTAAGCCCATTCTCAAATAACTGCTATGATGACTTTTGTTCTACCCACTTAAATGATAGAAATACTTGTGCTGTCCAATCTATAAAGACTGTGTCTGTTCCCCGAACAGTGAAGCCAAAATATAAATTTAATGCAGGATCTAGAAATAATCTGATCGTGATTAAACCAGAAAAATGCTAAACAAATAAACAAAAGCAATTTTTAAAGCTTGGGCTCTTAAACATCAGATCACTCGCACCCAAAGCAGTTATTGTAAATGAAATGATCACAGATAATAGTTTTGATGTGCTCTGCTTGACTGAAACCTGGCTCAAACCAAATGATTATATTGGTCTAAATGAGTCTACTCCACCAAGCTGCTGTTATAAGCATGAGCACCGTCAGACTGGCCGTGGTGGCGGTGTTGCAACAATATATAGTGATATTCTCAATGTTACCCAGAAAACAGGATACAGGTTTAACTCATTTGAATTACTTCTGCTTAATGTTACACTGTCAGATATGCAAAAGAAATCTCTCCTATCTCTTGCTCTGGCTACTGTGTATAGACCGCCAGGGCTGAATACAGATTTCTTAAAAGAATTTGCAGATTTCCTCTCAGACCTATTGGTTACTGTTGATAAAGCGCTAATTGTCGGAGATTTTAACATTCACATTGATAATACAAATGATGCGTTAGGACTTGTGTTTACTGACCTAATAAATTCTATTGGAGTCATGCAAAACGTCACCGGGCCCACTCATCGTTTTAATCATACGCTAGATTTAATTATATCGCATGGAATTGATCTTACTGACATAGATATCGTACCTCAAAGTGATGATGTTACTGATCATTTCCTAGTATCGTGCATGCTGAGTATTACTGATATTAACTATATGGCTCCGCGTTATCGCCCGGGCAGAATTATTGTTCCAACCACTAAAGATAGATTCAGAAATAACCTGCCTGATTTTTCTCAACTGCTCTGTGTACCCATAAATACACATGAACTAGATGGGCTACTACTTCTCTAATACATTAGAAGCTGTTGCGCCCATCAAATTGAAAAAGGTTAGAGAAAAACGTACTGCGCCATGGTACAACAGTAATACCCATTCTCTCAAGAAAGAAACTCATAAACTTGAGCGCAAATGGAGAAAAACTAACTTGGAAGTTTTTAGAATTGCATGGAAAAACAGTATGTCCAACTATAGACAGGCTTTAAAAGCTGCCAGGGAAGAGCATATCCGCAAACTCATAGAAAATAACCAAAACAATCCAAGGTTTTTATTTAGCACAGTGGCTAGATTAACAAATAAACAACGCCACCCGATCTAAATATTCCCTCACAATTTAATAGTAATGACTTTATGAATTTCTTCACTGATAAGATAGATAACATCAGAAATACAATAACAAATGTAGATTCTACAGCATCTAATACTTCAGCTTCATTCATCGTACCCAAAGAAAAAATGAAGTGCTTTACAATTATAGGACAGGAAGAGCTAAATAAACTTATTACTGCATCTAAACCAACAACATGTTTATTAGATCCTGTACCCATTAAATTACTGAAAGAGTTGTAGCAGAAGAACCGCTTCTCAATATTATTAACTCATCGATATCTTTAGATCACATCCCAAAATCATTCAAGCTGGCGGTTATTAAGCCTCTTATTAAAAAACCACAACTAGATCCTAATGAACTAACAAATTAAAGACCCATTTCTAATCTTCCGTTTCTGTCTAAAATTTTAGAAAAAGTTGTCTGCTCAGTTGTGCTCTTTTTTGCAAAAAAATATGATCTCTATGAAGAATTTCAGTCAGGTTTCAGGCCCCACCATAGCACAGAAACAGCACTTGTTAAAATTACAAATGACTTGCTTCTTGCGTCAGACCAAGGCTGCATCTCATTGCTAGTTTTACTTGATCTTAGTGCTGCGTTCGACACTATAGATCATGACATACTCATAGATCGATTACAAAACTATATGGGTATTCAAGGGCAGGCTTTAAGATGGTTTAGATCCTACCTGTCTGATCGCTACCACTTTATTTAAACAGGGAGTCATTTCAATTATCACCAGTAAAGTATGGTGTACCACAAGGATCTGTCCTAGGTCCTCTGCTATTTTCAATATACATGTTGCCCCTTGGTAATATTATTAGAAAATACGGGATTAGTTTCCATTGTTATGCTGATGATACTCAACTATATATCTCAACAAGACCAGATGAAACTTCTAAATTATCTAAGCTAACAGAGTGTGTTAAATAGGGGTGCAACGGATCATAGATGATCCGTGATCTGTACGGACCAGTCCCCACGGTTCGGCACGCATGTGATTCGCGAATTAATTAAGTTTAACCATCATAGAGTAAAAGTTTATCATTTGCACGTGTTTTGTCTTGCCAGTTTACACATTCAAGCAATTTCAGACCATTCCGATGAAGGAGAAGTCGAATCGGGACTCGCGCACCGTTTTCTGTGCTCAGCCTCTGCCGCACACACTGAAGCGCGCACACGCAGAGAGAGAGAGAGAGAGAGAGGGGCGCGATTCAGATATCGCGATTCAGACAACGCCTCAATGGATGGATACATACACACAAAGTTATGTTAAAATACCTGTTTTAGCAAGTATTCTGGTAAACACAGTTGGTTATGTCTTAAGTTAACGTATACAGCTGAGAAAGAAACCGAATGTGTGTCAGTAGCCTACGTCCGTGCATTAGTCTTAGAGACAGCAGCGTATAATACCTGCTTCTGTCTGCTAATCATCTGTATTTAACTTATGCAGTAAGCATTATTGTGTTGTTTTATACTTAATTTTTACATTTCTGCACCTGAATACTACTGTTACTGTCTTTATAATTTTATGTTGTAGGCTGTTCATCTATGCTTGTAATTTGTGTAATTGTTCTTGTTTTATTACTGACTTTAGTAGTAGTTTCTGCTGGGGTATAGAAGTACTTAAAGTAAGCTTTTAGTAATTAATGAAAAGCAAACTTTTTTTGCTGATCCGAAAAATGATCCGATCCGTGACTCAAAATCCGTAGTATGATCCGAACCGTGAGTTTTGTGATCCGTTGCACCACTAGTGTTAAAAATGTAAAAGATCGGATGACCAATAATTTTCTCCTATTAAATTCAGATAAGACAGAGATGTTGCTTATTGGACCAAAAAACAGTACACAGAATCTCTTGGATTATAATTTGCAACTAGACGGATGTACTGTTACTTCCTCTACAGTCAAAAATCTGGGTGTTATATTAGACAGCAACTTGTCTTTTGAAAATCATATTTCCCATGTTACAAAAACAGCATTCTTCCATCTTAGAAACATTGCCAAGCTACGAAACATGTTACCTGTTTCTGATGCAGAAAAGCTTGTTCATGCATTCATGACCTCTAGACTGGACTATTGTAATGCACTGCTAGCTGGTTGTCCTGCATCTTCAATAAACAAGCTACAGGTAGTCCAAAATGCAGCGGCTAGAGTCCTTACCAGGTCAAGAAAATATGATCATATTACCCCAATTTTACAGTCTCTGCACTGGCTACCTATTAAGTTCCGCATCAGTTACAAAATATTATTACTTACCTATAAGGCCCTTAATGGTTTAGCTCCTGCGTACCTAACTAGTCTTCTACCACGCTACAATCCATCACGCTCCCTAAGGTCGCAAAACTCTGGACTTTTGGTAGTACCTAGGATAGCAAAGTCAACTAAAGGAGATAGAGCCTTTTCACATTTGGCTCCCAAACTCTGGAATAGCCTTCCTGATAACGTTCGGGGTTCAGACACACTCTCTCTGTTTAAATCTAGATTAAAGACACATCTCTTTAGCCAATCATTCACATAATGCATCTCATAATCTTGTACTGCAGTTATATCTGATCAAACACACATTATTGTTCTTTAGTTTGGATTGAACAAATAATTTTTGCTTGGTTGGAACAGCAGCTACGCTAATTATGTCTCTATTTGTTTCTCTGTTTCTGCCATGGGATTAACATCCCGTGGTAACTAGGATTTACACAAGCTTCAGTCTGGATCCAGAACACCTGAGAAGAGATGATGCCAACCCCTCAGAGGACCTCAGATGATGCCTACCCTCAGACAACATACAGAACTACCAAATTTCGCCATAAGTATATATATATATATATATATATATATATATATATATATATATATATATATATATACAGATAAACTTGAATTGAATGAATTGAACTACTAATTATGAGCAATTATAAAGAACTGCCGGTCCCACTTTATATTGTGTCCCTAATACCTGTGCACTTACATAGTAACTAGATGTGTACGTAGTATGTAACCACAGTGTAAGTACACATTGGTACATAGTATCTACAGCTCTATTGTTTGTGTAACTACACATATGTAACAACCCACTGAATGGTATGTGTGAGTACAAATGTGTAACAAGACATTGGTAACAACACTTTTTGGTAATGAAAGTACAAATGTGTAACAGGCCTAACAGCACTTTTGGAAAAGAAAGTGTTACACTTAATATCAAGTAAACAATTCCTACGGATTTAACATGTAATTACTTTGATGTTACACAGCAGCGGCCAGTAAGTTAGGCTTTACATATAAATTGTGGTTGGTGTCCAGAATGTTACACTTTATATTAAGTGGACAGTTCCTGAGGAGTTACCATGTAAGTACACTGGTATTACAGGGGTGCACCAACTCGAGATTCAATCCCTCCCGCTTTACATATCCCTAAACCTACACATCTCCACCCCCCGGAACAAACTGTTCCAATTACTCTTATACATATTGTTGTTACAAAATGCAGTTATATAATTCCTGTTACACAAGTACTTAGTGAAGTAAAAAAAGTGTTGTTACCAATGTCCTGTTACACATTTGTACTTACACATACCATTCTGAGGGTTGTTACATGTGTGTAGTTACAGAAATATTGCAGCTGTAGATACAATGTACTAATGTGTACTTATACTGTGGTTACATACTACGTACACAACTAGTTACTATGTATTAGGGACACAATATAAAGTGGGACCGAACTGCCAGTTAATTAATTACAACATTAATGTGTCTGAAACATGGGCAATTGTCTTTTTCCCCCACTCTGAACATGGTCATTAAATGCATCACTAATTAGTTGTGTTACCTAGATCTACTAGTGCTCTGGACCATTATTTTGAAGTGAATTTTTTTATTTTTATTTATTTATTTATTTATTTATTTTTTAATTCATTTGAAAATAATTGTCCAGATCACTAGTAGTTGCTGCACAGTGACTAGGTAATACCTGAGTAGTGAGAGGGTAGTAAGAATAACCTCGTTTAAAAATTTGTAGCGTATTGTCTACAAAAAGTTCTGAAAGAATCTTTTACAAAACCTTTTTTAATATTCTTTGAATTCTTTAGATGACACCACATCTTTTCAATAAAAAGCAACCAACAGCACCAAATCTCTTCACCTTGACTGCTTTAAAGGGGTCCCAGAAGGTTCTATTCTTGGTACAATCCTATTTAAACTTTATATTAATGACTTACCCCATGCATGTCCAAATGTCAATATTCAAATGTATACTGATGATGGAGCATAAGCATCCTTCAGTCTCACATCTGCATGTTCTGCATGGCTTACTTAATCATGTTTATTATTTAATAACAATAAATAAATTAATAAGTAAAAAAAAAAAATGTGTATGATGTTTACAAAACTGAAAGGAGCTCAACAAAACAACTCTTTAAAAAAAAATAAAAAAATTACACACACACACACATATATATATATATATATATATATATATATATATATATATATATATATATATATATTGGAATAACATACCACTTGGAATTCAGATTCGTCATGGAAAATGCGTCTATGATGGCTGTGTTCACACTATTTGGGTTTGGCAGTAGCGTTTCATTACAGGTGTGAAAATGTTTTCTTGAAATGTTATGTTAATTAAGCAGATTAAAGCTGCTGCTTATGAACAAACAGCTGAAGTCACAACCAGATTCTATCACAATTGACAGCTTGTTAAATAAATGAGTCCGAGGCGTGAGTTCATCCATCAGTGTGACGCATCAACGCATTTAACGCAAACCAATGTATTTACATAACTAACATAACTGATTACTTTGTCATGTCATTTTACCTCTCTATGCATTAAGGCAGTGCTCTACATTTTATACATTCAAGAGCCCTCTTAGGGCGTATTCACACCAGGAAAGTCCGATAGTTCACTTGCTTTGGTCCGGACCAAAGAGACGGTTTTTTATTTTTTATTTATTTATTTTATTATTATTATTTTATTTTTTTTTTTTTTGGTGTGGTTTGCTTTCACACTGCGCTTTTAGCAAGCGAACCAAAAATTGTAAACAAAACCACACGTGTGCTTAAGGTCATCCATTCATTGGTTCATCCGTTCAACTGCACCAGAGTTCGTTTGGAAGCGGACAGAGACCACCTCTTCAGCTGGGTCTCGGTACGGTTGTTTGGTCCGCACCAGAGTGCGATTGCTGTATTCACACCTGCCCAAAAGGTCCGCACCAAAGGGGGAAACGAACTCTAGTGTGATTCAACCGAACTAAATGAGGCAGGTGTGAAAGCACCCTTAGACGGTGATCCAGAAGTAAACCAGATCTGTGATCACCTGTAATGCTTTGTGACAATTTTACGTTGTCATTTATGTATTGTGTTTTTGTATTTGTATTAATATAAATACATTGTCATTGTCTTGTGTTACCTGTATAGGGAATACAGATGTAAATAGCAATGTTTCTATATTATGGCATGTTCATTTATATGCGTTGTCCCTATTAAACAAAAAACAAACAAACAAAAATGAGTGAATTCCCCCTGTTGTGTTTCAAGTAACAGGAAAGAGTACACTTTATTTTAAGGCCTAATTCTCACTATTATCTAACGATAAAACAAAACTTTTGCATCAATAAACTTCTAATTTGTTGCTTGTTAATGGTTAGTATAAGGTAGTTTTTAAGTTTAGGTATGGTGTAGGTAGGTTTAAGGGATCTAAAATATGGGTATGCAGAATAAGGCTATGAATAAGAATATGTGCTAACAAAAAGCCAATATGCTATTAATATGCATGCTAGTTAATAGTGAGAATTGGTCCTTAAAATAAAGTGTTACTGGGAAGAGTTTTCCCATCACACTCACCCTAACAGTGGTACGGCTGTCAAACGTAAAGGATTTGATCTGTCCATTTTCCAGAAACACCTTCAACACATTTGGTATCAGAAGCAGAGAGTCGTCTTTAAGCATGGTCTAAAAGAGACAGAGGCAAGAAAGGAGAGAAAGCAGTCAGTGAACCTTGGATGAGATATTAAGAAAAGAAAAGACTCAATAGGTCAATACAGTCTCAAATAAGAAAATCTAATGACAGACACATGACAGGACTTTAACTGTATGGAAAACCTGAAAGGAAAAACATTAAGTTTGAAACAATGATTAAAGGGAAGATCTTTGTCTAACTTATGAGCAATAGTTTAAATGAATTGGAAATACTACCAAAACTCTACTTTAAACATACAGAGTATAGAATTAAGCAGAAGTCATATCACATTCATTCTATATCCAACGTGCAACCATGTCCTATAAATGCAGATCAACTGGACACAAACACTGAATTCAATTGCAGAATATATTTGTAGCGAAGAGAGAAATTATTCAAGGCATCTACTTTATTTCCAATAAGAAAAGTTAAAGGTGTACTAAGTATTTTTATTTATTTTTTTTTTTTTCATGTTGAACTTGCTCATTCATTTTCCTGATTCAAAGCCTATGGTGCCATAGTTGAAACCCTGTGGCTGGCCAAAACCAATCCCAAACCATCGATCCTCATTAAACTGCAACAGTCTGCTGTCTTTGAAATAGTGAGTCACCAGATTTTTCCTGTCACTTGTTCTCCCTGAACTGGGCATTACTAGAAGTACACTGTACTATTTTGAGCCTAACCTAATGGCAGATCTTTAAAAGTATCCTAGAGAGGGTTTCTAAATCACATCAAGTATCGGAGTGCTTCAAGGTTCAGTGCTTGGACCCTTCCTCTTTAGAGCATTAGGAAAATCAGACCCTACATGCATAGTTCTTGCGCAGGCTCTTATCTTCTCAAGACTGGACTACTGCAATGCTCTGTTAGCTGATGATACAGAACACAGCAGTGGATCTGATTTTCAACTAGGGGTGTCGCGATATACCGGTATTGATGATAACCGTGATATTCAAAGCATCGATTATCGATATCATGTTAATTTAGTGTGTGAGGATATACTGGTATTGGCGATAACCGCAATATTTAAAATGAACAGGACACTTATGATAATGCCACATGTAAATACTCCAGCGCCAGTACCTGGTTGACCTCCAGGTGGCAGTATTGCGCCTTAACCCTGACACCTGTTGAACAAGAAGACGCAGCGCACGCAGCTACTCCGAGAAGAGCCGTGTTCAGTTATACAGAGTAAGTTGCGATTATTTTATTAGTCATAGAATGGGAAATGGTACATTAACCTGTTAACAGAGGTTTTCTGTGTTCATATATTTAAGTAAAGGGTGATTATTTTAATAAGTACCGCGTTTTCTTTACTTGTCTTATTTTTGTATTTGCAATCAATACGGCCTGTGCGTAGAAGCACTTTATTTCTTTGTTCAAATCTATTAACAGTTAAACGATTAAAACTGATCTAGAAAAACTGAGCGACCACATTGCTACATTAAACTCTGTAAAATGTTAAGTTGGTCACAGTGCCATGCACTTAATGCCTCATCTGCGCACATTAAAACTGAATTAGCAGCGCTCTTACTGCATGACTTCAGTGGCGCCGGCGCAACTACAGGTTAAAGTAGTGTTTCTCAGCTGGTGGGTCGCGACCGGAGTGTGTGGCCAAAGAAACGACATCAACAATAAAAAACGTAATTCTAAATGTTTTTCTGATGCGAGACTTTTATTTTAAAAGGCGTGCATGAAAGCTGTTGACACTTCTGTTAGATGCAGTTTAAGTAAAGAGTGCCTGAGAAAAACGCTGTCTCGATTCAGTATCTGCGGTCAGATGAGATGTTGACAGGTTTAATGTAAGTGTCATTATTCTATCGTTATTTTCGTAACTTGTTACGAAATAAAAAAAAGTCTTTTACCTTAGAGAAGCGAACTATCCTGTCCTGTCAGATGTTATACAGTGTTCGTAGCGCGCACTCTTCTATAGCACGCGTGAACGCGGCGCCGCGCTGTATATCACTTCACTAAAGCACAGAAACTACGAGCATGCAACGCGTGAAATAACAGTACAGTACCGATAAATCACATAACTGTACTGCGTGTGTTAGCTGGGAAGGATTTGCATGAAGGTATCATTAACAGTTCATGTTAGTATTGTATATTCACCATGTTGTTTCCATAACCCAAAAACACCATGTTATTTTCACTTTGTGTCATCTTGTATATGTTTATCTAAATGACTGTGGTGGCTCATACCAACTTAATTGTATTAACAAAAACTGGATTGGGACTGCTATTTAATAGTCTTAATTTATAAGCTGTTTATTCAGTATTAGTCATATTCTTAAATGTCTTAGCTTAATTTTTGTGAAATAAATTTGCTTTGTTTAAAAATAAAATAATATTAAATAAAAAAAATATTTTAAAAAAATAATAATTTTATATATAAGTGGGTCGCGGCACGATGACCATGGGAAAACGTGGGTCCCAAGGCCAAACCAGTTGAGAACCACTGGGTTAAAGAACTTAAAACAGGGGTACACAAGTTAAAGTATCAGTTTAGATGTTAATATGGCAACACTTTACAATAAGGTTCATTAGTTAACATTAGTTCATTACTTTAGTTAACATGAACTAAGAATGAACAATACTTCTACAGCATTTATTAATCTTAGTTCGTTAATTTCAGCATTTACTAATGCATTATTAAAATCACAAGTTGTGTTTGTAAACATTAATACATTGTGAACTAACATGAACAATGAACGAGTGTATTTTTATTAACTAACTTTAACAAAGATTAATAAATTGTGTAATAAATGTATCGTTCATGTTAGTTAATACATTAACTAATGTTAACAAATGACAACTTATTGTAAAGTGTTACCATTAATATTTATTCATCATACTGTTGAACTTGACAGTATTTTCTCTCGTTATTTCATAGGAGCTCCAAAGAAGACAGAGAAAGCCAGAGTCTTGTGCCCTGTGTTTATCAGTATCTTTATGTTCGTTGGGTGAAAAAGAAAAACTAATTTGACTGATAGCTTTTTTCCCCCCAAGGTTTCTATAGATATCGCGATATATCGATATCGTGAATTCTTATGGCCACAATAACCGTGATATGAAAAATCTAATATCGTGACAGCCCTATTTTCAACCAAAAAGGTCCATGTCACACCTCTGTGGTGGAACAATTATTCAGACCTCTCAGACAGATGAATAAATGTAAATATAAATCTTTCAGAACAACCAGTGACAATGACTTTGGATGCTATCCTGACACCTGTTGCCAAAGATGCAGTAAAGGGCTAAAGCAAAGTTTTGGTATTGAATGTAAGAAATATCCTATTTAGATGGATAATTGTCATCCATGATTATGTTATTTTGTAATGGAAAGTAACTGACATAAGGTGAATGATATTTGGCAGTTTCTATTTCACTGACGTAACTATCATTTTCTTTAATATTTGTCAAAAAATAGTTTACTTGCAACTTCGAAAAAGTGGGTAAAAATGACTTGGTGAAGTGGTTGAGAGACCTTGAAGGCACTTTTGTATCAAGAATGAGAGGTCATTATGTTTAGTCAGAATCATATTGATTTATACCAGGTTCCAAAATTGTCAGCTGTTCATTGATCTTCCACTGAGTGTAATCAATAAAATGATTTCATGCAATCAGATGTTGACACTTAATGAGGTCTGATGCACCCATGAAAGCATTGTACATTTGACAAGAGTTTTACCCAAAGTCCCTTTAGGCTTGCTTCTGGAGACATGTGCAAAGTGCTATTACACTTTATACACAAATACAGAATGGAAACAAATAAGCAAGCATCAATTTGGTGTGTCGGTTGGGCTCATGTTATGACAGGCGGTGAAGTGAGCAGGTTGGCTAACTCTATTTCATACATTGAGCACAATCCCAATCAATTGCACGTTAGCTATGGCGTGAGATGATGTGATATGAATAATAAGTTCCACGTTGGCATTTGTCTTTAAGCCTAACCCCTTTAATAAAAACGTAGCAGCTTGTGTACTCTGTGCTGACAGGCGAGTTTTAATGAAGAAAGCCCTGCTGGCCCCTGCTGATCACACAAGATGGATTGACATGATTAGAGGAGGAGGCTCAGGTGAGGGTGGTTTGATCTTTACCGATTTTGGCCCTCTAGGCCTGATCAGCAAGTTTCTTCTTCCAGGAGAGCTGCACACCCCTCCCATCGGTCCGCTTTATTAAATTGGTGCGACCAGCACCCAAGGGTGTAGTGTTGACTCTTCCTTGCTCACAAGGCAGATATCAAACTGTATGGGACATAATCCATGGACATTGACATTAACATGGGTGCTGTCGACCCATGTTCACCAAGAGGAAATGGCAGCTGTAGAGCTAATGAAAAGCTACGAATGAATGAATGTCTAGTAACAACATTTAAGGTCATGGGGAGAGTGCGGCCTTTCTCTAGATGCAATGCTATCTTATTCAATTACTGCTAAGTAGGCTGAAACGGTTCAAAGGAAGCTGACGCTAAGTTCCACCACATAACTCTGTAACTTAAACAACTTGATCACAATCAGAGGGAACTATTCAAAGCTCTTGCTGTAAGAATTTCTTTTTTCAATTGTCAGGAATTGCTTCAGAAAGTCATAGTTGCAATACTGCTGCACTTGTTCAAATCAGTCTATAGTAAATCCAAGTAAATCTCAGCAACCAAACAAACAAACAAACTAAGACTCGTATTCTATTCAGAAAAAAGAACAACTGTCAGTATCTGCCTGACTGACTTCTATGCAAATCTACCCTACGCATATGAAACAGAGAAACACTAGATCTCTTTCATTCCAGACAAACCAAGCGTAGTCAATTCCAAGCCTTGTGTTTTCATGTATGCACTTTAATAAAGTCTGAGGTCATGGATGGTGGAGGAAGATGAAACCACAGCAGAAGTGCACATATTTTGAATTAATCCTTTTAGCTTCTTGAAATGGTGGACGACATCTAGAAAGCACCATCGGAGAGGGATTTACGCGTTGCCCCTCTGGGTAATAAACCTGCAGTCTGATGAAATGAGATGAGCAGGAGATGCGGAGTGAATTGCACTTCAATATTGAAACTCTGAAATGACAGCCATGTAACACTCTCAAAAAGAGACACTAACGATTGTCACATTGATTTTGTAAATATTAACAAATATTAGCACGAGCAGACTGTGAACGGTCATGTCACGAAATACCTTGAGTCCATTCGACAAACTCAAATCTTAATCCATACAAGTCATAGCAGGAGCTATGGAGTCTTGGTGTCAGCCAGTGTTGTGCGGGTCTCATTACAGCACATAAAGACAGCTGTGTTAGCACACATATGACTGGGGTGTGATGTGGGCAAGAGGCAGCAGCACATACTGAGTCTGGGTCGCTGATGGACACTTGCTCAGAAAAGCGCACTTTGGGGGGATTGGTTCGCAGACGAGCTTTCTTGGCTGCACTTATGAAGGCAGACTTAGGTGACTAAGGAAGCAAAAAGAAAGACAAAGGGAGGGAAGAAAGAGAAAGAAAGAAAGAAAGAAAGAAAGAAATAGACAGGAAAAGAGAGGTTAATACTAAATTCATTTAGAGTGATTAAAAAAAACCTTTAAAACCATTCATCTGGTCTTAAATAGCTGTATTCTCTGCAAACAATGCTTAATATCTAATGCAGTTTTGCTTCTCAAGTAAAAGTATCTTTTTTATAGACACATATACATTTTTACTTGACAACAAGACAAATATATGGATTAAAATAATTGTTTTTAGCAGTGTAGATTTGAAATCGGTTAATATATTATGGTAGTTAAAAACAAAAAGGGCAATTTTATTATTGAATATTTTACAGTTTTTTTTTTTATATATCAATATGGTACATTTAATGGTAAGTTTAAAACAAGTTAGATAAAAAAAAGTAATCTACATTACCTAAAATGAGTAACCTAGAGTATGTTACTAACTACAATTTTCATCATGTAATATATAATCAGTAACGAACTACAACCCGAAATCAGGAAATGTTGGGACGTTTTTTTTTTTTTAAATTTGAATAAAATGAAAACGAAAAGACTTTCAAATCACATGAGCCTATATTTTATTCACAATAGAACATAGAGAACATAATAAATGTTTAAACTGAGAAATTTTACACTTTTATCCACTAAATGAGCTCATTTCAAATTTGATGCCTGCTACAGGTCTCAAAAAAGTTGGCACGGGGCAACATAGGGCTG
Organism: Spinibarbus caldwelli; assembly: GCA_039654775.1. Taxonomy (NCBI): domain Eukaryota; kingdom Metazoa; phylum Chordata; class Actinopteri; order Cypriniformes; family Cyprinidae; genus Spinibarbus; species Spinibarbus caldwelli. Next base: position 30,983,847 of record CM077246.1, on the reverse strand, counting down.
AAAAAGCAAGAAATTTTGAAAAGATTCAGCTGGGAGAACATCTAGCAACTGATTAAGTAAATTGACATCAGGTCTGTAACATGATTAATTATAAAAGGGATGTCTTAGAGAGGCAGAGTCTCTCAGAGGTAAAGATGGGCAGAGACTCTCCAATCTGTGAGTGCGTAAAAAGATTGTGGAATACTTTAAAAACAACGTTCCTCAACGTCAAATTCCAAAGGCTTTGCAAATCTCATCATCTACAGTGCATAACATCATCAAAAGATTCAGAGAAACTGGAGAAATCTCTGTGCGACAAGGCCAAAGACCTTTGTTGGATGTCCGTGGTCTTCGGGCCCTCAGACGACACTGCATCACTCATCGGCATGATTCTGTTATTGACATTACTAAATGGGCCCAGGAATACTTCCACAAACCACTGTCGGTAAACACAATCCGCCGTGCCATCTGCAGATGCCAACTAAAGCTCTATCATGCAAAAAGGAAACCATATGTGAACATGGTCCAGAAGCGCCGTCGTGTCCTGTTGGCCAAGGCTCATTTAAAATGGACTGTTTCTAAGTGGAAAAGTGTTCTATGGTCAGATGAGTCCAAATTTGACATTCTTGTTGGAAATCACGGACGCCATGTCCTCCGCGCTAAAGAGGAGGGAGACCTTCCAGCATGTTATCAGTGTTCAGTTCAAAAGCCAGCATCTCTGATGGTATAGGGGTGCATAAGTGCATAAGGTATGGGAAGCTTGCATGTTTTGGAAGGCACTATGAATGCTGAAAGGTATATAAAGGTTTTAGAACAACATATGCTCCCCTCCAGACAACGTCTATTCCAGGGAAGGCCTTGTTTATTTCAGCAGGACAATGCAAAACCACATACTGCAGCTATTACAACAGCATGGCTTCAGAGTAGAAGAGTCCGGGTGCTGAATTGGCCTGCCTGCAGTCCAGATCTTTCACCTATAGAGAACATTTGGCGCATCATTAAATGAAAAATACGTCAAAGATGACCACAAACTCTTCAGCAGCTGGAAACCTATGTCAGGCAAGAATGGGACCAAATTCCAACACCAAAACTCCAGAAACTCATAACCTCGATGCCCAGACGTCTTCAAACTGTTTTGAAAAGAAGATGAGATGCTACACCATGGAAACATGCCCCCGTTCCAACTATTCTGAGACCTGTAGAAGCATCAAATTTGAAATGAGCTCATTTTGTGCATAAAATTGTAAAATTTATCAGTTTAAACATTTGTTATGTTATCTATGTTCTATAGCTCATGTGATTTGAAATTCTTTTAGTTTTCATTTTATTCAAATTTAAAAAAACGTCCCAACATTTCCAGAATTCGGGTTGTACAATTTGTAAGTATCTACCCAACACTGTTCTCTGAAAATCATGATATGACTTAGAATGGAAGTACAGCTGGACTTGTATATACAGAGGATCCTTCTTTCTTCTACCAACAGCTGGGCGATTGATTGTACTCCGCAAGCTCAATAGCAACCAAGGTCAAAGTTGAAACTGTTTAAACTTTTGAGCGCTGTTACAGGTTGACCTGCTTGCAATGTGGCGGCAGGGTTAATCCTCCATTGAGCTCAGTGCACTGGGGAACATTGACACGAATCATTACCATCATTAGACATTTTCACTAATGAGCTTTAGTCTCAATATACTAATTATGTAATTATCTATGTATAGTAAATATGAAACATTGGCATAAAGCAAATGTGCTTTTGTACACAAAGCTGAACCTGACTGTCAAATTCCAATAAAAATATATATATATTGAAATTGGCATGGTAGTTTGACTGCATCACTGAAAGGGACCGATTGAATGTAATTTGGATCGGAGAAGACATAATGTCCTTAACTACCTGTTGTGGTTGCAGCACAGTGAGAACAATCGAGTCCTTGCACCGCCTGCAGAAGAAAAATACATTTTGGCAAGTGAGCTGCAGAATGTGAAAAGAGTGTCTTATCTGAAATTAATTCTCTTATCTGATGGAGACACATGGAATAGAAATACATAAAGCACAGTCATGCGTCCAGACAAGGCCCTTCCCTCTGGTGACAGTAAAGGGTGTTACCTTACAAGGTCTATGACTTTCTCCCGGGACGCGTCGCTCACGAGTTCCTGGTTGATGGCTAGGATCTGATCTCCAGGGTAAAGCTTGCCGTTTGAGGGTCCGTCTGTAAAGGAGGAGTCTGTAAACTCATCTTGCTCTGTACAGACTTGATTAGTTAAAGCCCCTGACATTGTCGTCTTCTTTTCTTGTCCCAAAATATATGCTGATATAGATCACTAAATCATTTTAGTCACACTTGTTTCCTAAGGCAGTTATAATAACCTATCCTACAGTGGATTTTCACACTTATCTTATCAAAGCATCGCATAGAAACTTAATCGTACACCTCGAGTATCTGAATTCCCATTTGATTAGACCCATCTCAGATCTGAAGAACTCAACTGGCACACCAGAGCCAGGGGACAACAGACACCTGTCCCATAGCTCCAGACAGACACACACGTCTTACCTGCAGAGACAGAGCGTACAACGACAGGCCGTTCGCTGCCGGCAATGAACCCGAAGCCGTGGCTTGGATGGCGTTGGATGCAGACCTGTCGAGCTGAGCCAGGAGTCAGGCTACCACTGTCCATACCATCCTGACCTTCCTCTAACATCACAGAGCTACCAAATAAGACAATACTGTTCTTGAGTGTCCGTAAAATGAAACCCCATTTCTAGGGTGAGACAAATCATAAATACATATTCCAAGTAAACATGATTTTTATTGTCCATGATTTGCATAGCTATCGCAGCATTAGGTTTCCAATAGGGTTGTGCCGATAGACGGTAGTATTGTGTATCGATACCTGTGGCTGATGCCTGTAGCAATATTAAGACGATTATTTATTATTATTATTATTATTATTATTATTATTATCAGGCTAGTATTATTATCTAATTAATATTAGGGCTTATTTGTTATCATCATACTTGTCATCATATTTCTTTTTACATGTTTTTATAGTGTTGTGTGTTATAACCAATCACATGATTCTTTTGAGTTTATGAATGCAGAGGTCAATCAGAGGCATTCAGATGAGTCATCGCTGAAATAGTGGGGTTTCGTTGTTCATTGCAATAAATTCTGCTCTCTCGCGAATTCTCTCAACATAAACAACAAAGTGCAGATGTGGGTGCGATGTAAGAGATTTATTCATCATACAGTGTAGACAGCTTCACTAATTATAACGGGAGTGTTTTTTAAAGTACATAAATGTGCGCTAGACTGAAGACTGAGTCAGTGATGATGTTCTTTGCTCGTTTTCTGTAGTTGCTGTTTGAATAACTGAGGAAATGTAAGCATTATAATTAGTAACTTAAATTGTTTTTATTAAATTGTTATGTTAAATACAAATTAAATATATATTTTATGACATCCATATGCTACTTGACCAAAAATATATAATGTTTAGTTAATAAATTACACTAATATTAGGCTGCTTTTAGCCTTACCGCGAGTTGTTTCACTCTATGTTCATGGCTATAAAACTAAGTAAATAATTAAATAAATTAGCATGATAATATTGTGTATTGGCGATCTTACAGGTTGACGATAAGATGATTTGACTATGGACCATATCGCCCAACACTAGTTTCCAACATCTAATATGGACATTCATGCAGACAGTTTTCTCTGTATCTCATATAACAGCAAGCCATTAATAAAAACATCAATGCTTTGTGCCATTTTTTGATTCAGTGTTGTATAGATGAGGTGATTTCCTTTGTACATGTGGAAAGATAAGATAATGCCTCTTTTATGCTTCCCACTGTTCTCATTTGACATAAGAGGAATATTAATGACTGCACCTGTCATATTCCTCTGTGTGCCCATCCTGGACCCGGGCCATCCCCTGAAAGGACAGAACCGGACCTTGTGAACCGCTTCAGAGGGCTGGCTCTGTTTCCTACACATTCACCTGGGTGGACAAAGATGAGAAGATGAGTTGTAATTTATAAGAGGACAAATCATGCATATTTAAATCGTTTCGTTTTTTTTTAAAGTTTTTTTTTTATTTTTTTTTTTTATGATTCACACTTTTTATTTTCCTTCAGTAGGCAAAATAGTACACTTAATTTTAAATTGGAGTGCACTGTTTTGTAAAATGGAGGTCAAACCCTTACCACTAGATGACCAATACTACATACGTCAGTCAAAATTAGGCTTAGATTGCTAGAACAAATCTATTAAAAAATAAGATAAAATACAGTCCATTTGTATTTAAAAAAATATTCATTCTTATATTGCATCTCACCACCAGGTTATCCTCAATACACTTAAAATATTAGTCTCGTCTTTTCCTATAAAAGTCCATGTGAGTTAGTTAGTTGTAAGACATTTTATTTTATTTTTTTCATATTCTGCCACTTTCCCTATTTCTATAATCCTTTCTCGATGGCACCCCCACTGACCGCCAGTCTCTCATAATAATAATTTATATTCCCACATATTTGGATCCATTCGCTAAGTGAAAAAGATGGTTCCCCTAAGACATAAATACTTGGGCAAAATGAAAAGCAGCATACCGATATAATCATGAACCATAGACCAAAATTCGCAGAGCATGTATCAGATTTTCTTTCTCACATTGCTAACATTCAGCTGCTGGGAGTCCAATAAAAGTGATTTAATATTAAAAAATTGAATAAGTCATACTCCAAGATTTCTTGATATTACCCTACAATTTTGACAAATTCTGGTCCAGTCTTCATCACTAGGTTTCTGATGTCAGAATGTGTGCTTGTTAGACTGGGAAGAATATTTTGAGCCTAAGTAAGAGTATGCTCCCTGTCATAAATTGACTCCATACTACATCTGTACTACAGTGGATGCTATGGGAGCAACCTCCAGGAATGAACATTTTATGAATCTCGATTAAAAGCATGGCAATCCACTGGATGATGGTACTAATGCTGTCCTCTAAGACACCTCATCATCAGCGTCTCAAAAGGACGTGCCTGCACCATCAATTTTTAGATTTCTCTTCTTCAAGAAGTGGTTTATCAAGCCTGCTATCATGTTTCAGTAACCATCATGACGTAGATATTGTATTTCCTCAGGGAGGAACACAATGTCGTTTGGGAAGTGTTTGCTACCATCTTCTTATTATTATGAGTGAGGACTCGCATGAGAGGTGTGTTAAGTGTTTGGGTGTGCAGCATGATGGCACCTTCAACTGTATGCACTCTGATAATTTCAGGATGAAAGCTCTCGGCTTGCTTCTTTTCAGTGGAAGGAGGTAAATTGCTATGGTTCTGCAGTAGCCAAAGCGACACATGAAGTAGTGTCCTGGGGATCCGATGTTGAGCTGAAGGCTAAGAAAGGGGAGCAGACAGACTTTTCCCTTTCTCTCCCTCTCTCTGTCACTGGACCGCATACACTGGCATAAACTCTCCTGTGTGAATTCATCCAGAGACATGCAGAGTCCAGAGAGCATCAGACTCTGAGAAGCAGACAGGAGGCACAGTCTTATACTGAATGGCTGAATGTTGTTTCTCATAATGTTGAGAAGATGAAGCTGGACTGGCCCAACAGGGGTGGACTTGGTGATTTGGGGGCCCTAAGCAAATTCCAGGTATGGGGCCCCAACACAATAACTATGTGCTCTTTTTCGCCTAACCCTTATTTTTCTCGCTCGCTCTCATTGTTTATGTATCCCTTCACAACCAGTAGTCAACCTGATTCTGTTCTAAAGCCATATTAGGCTACCTTTTTAAGGTAAAAAAATTGCTTGCACTTGTCCATTTAATAAATTGTAAACTTTATCAATCTTCTTACAAGCATGAAATTATCCCATGCAACTCATTCCATAGTCCAAGTGTTCTGAAGGCCTACAGTAGGGTTTGCCGAGAAACAAATCGAAAATGTAATCTATTATTAAAGGGGTCCTATTATGCTTTTTCACTTTTTGAATTTTAGTCAGTGTGTAGTGTGTATGTTTGGGCATAAAAAAGATCTACAAAGTTACAAATCTCAAAGTCCACTCCAAAGGGAGATAATTAGTTTTTAGAAAATCCCTTTTCAAGAACTACAACGAACTGCTCGTTTGGACTACAAAGTTGTTTTCTTGTATCTGTGACATCACAAATTGGTCCATTAGAATATCATTCAAATAAATCCCGCCTCCGGAAATTTGAATGCACGTTTCAAAATCTAAACCCGGTGCGGGTGTTTTTATATCACTGTATTTCTGAAGGAAACCGACTGTCTTCAGAAAATTTTGGATGTCATTTTCATTTCATCTTGCATATAATGTCTGATAAAGCAGTGTTTGTGAGCGGAGCTCTGCTTTGTGTACAGCGTTACCGGGGAAACCTCGCTCTCTCCCGCTTCAACAGCGCCTCCTGCGGGCAGAGAATTTATTTGCTTTTAATCATTCTGCCTAGCTGTTTGCCAATCACAACGCACTGGGACAGCTAACCAATCACAACACATTTAGTTTTTCGGAAGGCGGGCCTTTATCAAACCCGGAACTAATCGAGCCGTCTGTGCCAGACTGGGGAGAATGGTATTGTAATAATGTAAATTATGTGAAAAATAACGCGTTTTTTGAACCACCAAACATGAGAACATGTTCTAGTACACCCCTAAAATGAAATCAAGACTTTGTAAAAGAGCATAATAGGACCCCTTTAAGCAAAAATCTCCAGTCATCGCATTTGTGCATTTATAGGAGTGCATTTATATGTGCATTTTATACGAGTGCGCGGCAGTTCGCACCGGCGTACCAAGGAAAATCATACAAGAGAGTCATTTTGAAACATCAAGACAAATAAAAAATGACTTGAAACACAATACTTTTTTTACTGAGGTGAATATCTCTGTTCTGAGACAGACTAATATACAGCCTAGAATGCATGCAAAGAACGCTCTCTCATGTAATCACTAAAAGCTGTCACTCACTTTAGTTCATTGTGATCTCATGACGTTCCGTTAATAAGCTCTCTACACTGCACAATGAATCTCTTATTTACATCGTATCTACACTTTGTTATAATGAGAGGATTCCCGAGCTTGCAGAACTCAGCAAACTCTGCAGTTTGAGCGGTGAGTGGATCCTAACTTAAACACTTCTGGTCATTGCGTTCAAGAAATTAACAGATATGTCTGTGATTGGCTACATTGGTCAATGCTGCAAATATGTTTCTGGAATACCAGATGGGGCCCCCTGATTCCCCGGGGCTCTAAGCGGCTGTTTTCCTCGCTTATTGGTTAAGTCCACCCCTGTGGCCCAATACAGCCCAGAGTGTAGACTTTGTAGGCCATTGCCGTACTATCAATACCTCCGTTAGGAGATCTCAAGATCCTGGAAGCAGCCAATCTCAGCATGTCACTAATCATGCTACTTTTGACTTCACCACCATTACGGGTCTAATGGAGCAGGGTTATTCAGAGATGCCAGCGGCCAATGAGATTGGTGCAATAGTGAATATGGAACCAGAACATAAGTTGATAAGATCTATACCACAAAACAGCAACTTATTCCCCCCAGAAAAGTTGAGGTCTTCTGCCTCACTGATGGCACATATGCACCCTGAAGGGACGGTGATTAAGTCCTCCTTATCTGCTGTACAGGAAGGCCATCCCTGACCAGATGTTGAACCGCTACAGATTAGTATTTTTGTTGAGTTTGACCGCTCATCCTGAGGAATGGGTTGCCCTGCAGCTCAGTAACTTCAGCTCCCCACCCTGGAAGGTCTTATCAACCAAAGCCCTCTTTTGCACCTGACACCTCTCTTTGTCCTTTTGGCAGACATGTCCTGCCAAATTTGTCTGTTCTCCCCACAGTAGTAGGTGTTTGGAAGACTTTCATCAGGTTTTATCTGATTTGAATGTGGACTTGACTTCTGGTTAATGTTTGTGTGTCTGTCTGTGCACTGGGAAGTGCACAGGCTGATAAACTCGCAGTTATCCAGTAGCATGCATCTGCAGTATTTCCGTAGCACCAGCTAGTGATGTAGCATCGAATGAACCTGCATAACTCTATGCTGCTGTGACTTCCTTCATCAAAATCTAAGGATTGATGGCACAGTGTGCCTTTTGAGGATGAGACGCCTCAGAGGGGAGCATTAGTGCCATCAGACATTGAATTAGTTCGGTCCTATACGGGCTTCAGACTTGGACCATGTTCCCATAGCATCAACTGCTGATGCACCATCTCATTCCCTACTCAGGGAACCAGGGTTACACACAAATGATGTTTTTATAGTACAATGAAATTTCTTTAATTTCAAAGGATCAAGGATTTCTTAAGACATGACCCCTGTAAGGGAAGAAGCTATCTTGGCATTTTACACTTTTTAAATGATAAAATTCAGACTGTTCTGGTGAGGTAAATTATCCAACGAGGCTGCAGCTGTAATCAAGCAACTATATACCAGTTACTTCAGATAATGTTTTATTCACTGTTTATCAAATCTGACCCTCTAAACTTTTGCACTCTCTATTCTAGTTTTCTTTTTATCTGTTTTCTTTTTTTATTTATAAAAAAAGAAAATAAACAACATGACCTTCTAACACTTGCACTCTTTATTCTATTTCTATTTACTTGTTTTCTATTTATTTATTCTAAAAAATTATCCTCTAACACTAGCATTCTCTATTCTTTTGACTTGTTTTCATTTTATTCATTTTAAAAAACCCTTGCTTACTGCATTAAGCTAACAGAGATTTGTCACAGCTCTTGCATATCATTGCTCTTTTGTCAATTTTGATTGCTTCTATTGTCCTCATTTGTAAGTCTCTTTGGATAAAAGCATCTGATAAATGACTAAATGTAAATGTAGCATAAATTCCATATGTCTATGATATGTAATTTCCAGAGTTTACATCAATTCATACTGCAAATTTAATGAACATCTTTAATAACAAATTTAATAATAAATAATAACTTATTGTACATCACTAGTTTCTCTCTTAAAGCCATGCCTTATATAAAAAGACTTGAATGGTAAACAGAGCCCTTGTGGAATATTCTAAGATGCATCATGCCAAAAGCACTTAAAACTCTTAGAACCAGTGTGAATCATACATGGCCATGTTGATGGAGGGTGAAATAATAGATTTCAACCAAGACTCTTTTTTTTTTATTATTCTGTGCTGTGGATTTGCCAAGAGTAAGGAAGAAAGAGACAAAGTGAGACAAAGAAAAAAAAAAATAAATAAACGGAGAGGTCTTAGTAGAAATGGTAATATTGTAGAACAGAGGCTGCTGATGTCTGGCTGTGAATATGTCATAACAAAGTGACAATCTTCAGACATCAAGTTCCTCCCGGCAGTTTCTGAAGGTCATGGCTACAGCAGCTTGTTTTTTTCACCCCAGACTCTTTCTAGCACTTTCTTCCTGCTGTATGTAACACTTTAGGCAGCTGTGGAAATCTGTATTTGAGGCAGCAGTAACCTTAACATCACCCAGCACGATGACTCACACGCTGGAGGGGAGCTGTGCTCGGGACAGGACGGGATGTGTCACGAGGGTTTACTTTCCATCAGGTGAATGCCATGATGCATGTGAATGCCTGTGCAAAACCTCTGGCCAGTATGAAGATGGAGAAGCACACTGCAGCATCCTCAGGCCAGCATCACCACCACAGTCCCAGCAATGATTCACGAGTTCAGTTTAATACTTAACCACTAACACTCAAGTATGAACAATAGTAATAATGATGCTTGCTTTAGTATTATTTATTTATTTATTTAAAGCATTTCATGCTTGGTGTGCTTATCAATTAGCATAAAAATCTTATTTGGTCTAGAAACGTGGCAAAGGAAGATGTTATTGCTTAAAGGTTACTCATTCATAATGAGTTTTTTTCATTTCAGTTTCAGTTATGTTTAACTGAAAGTATGTATTCATTTTGCCTCTGGTGTTTCTCATAAAATTCCTAAAAATCTGTTTAGTTTTTCACCATTTCTAGCACCTTTTTGTCTTCCTGTATTTTTAACAGCACAAATACTAATGCAGACTTTGGATTGGATATTTTGGTATAAGCTCAGTCATTGTTCAGATCTCTGATTTACATAACATAGGTTGCCAAATTACTAGAGAGTACAGACGCTTGTTTACTGGCAGATTTCAGTTGACTGATACAGTATTCCGGTAAATAAATGTAATTTGGAGAACATCAGTTCTAATTTGGGTGTACAATACTGTAATAACATTAGTGAGACGACCCGAAAGAGCTGCTGTCATTATCAGTTAGATTTAAATCAAATAAATCCTTATCAGAGGAGGATGCACAAAACAAAAGACCTAGAAGAGAGGACACATGCATACAAAACAATGCTTCAGCATTAGGCCAACCTTTTCAGCAAAGAAGACAGAGTAATATTGTCAAGAAATGCATCCCAAGGGCATGACTAGCTGAAGTGTTGCCATGGATACAGCAGACATGAGCTGATGAAAAGTGTATGTAAATGTAGATGTAAATGTAAAAAAAAAATGTAGATGGTGTGGCTGCCGATATCTGGGGTCCCACTGATGGAGACAGAGCTGGTGGATCCGAAGGTGCAGACGGAGGGCTGATGGAGCTAAACATCATCGCTGGTTCCGGAGACCTGGGCTCAGCCGCAGCGACGAGCATTGTTGGTGGAGCCAGAGTACTTGAGGACTGGGGCAATGCCGGTGTGACCAAGGACTGCGGTTTACCCAACAGGAAAAACCCACTGCAGCCAAAGAGGTGGAGGGTTGGAGCGCAAGTAGAGAAGTAGAGTGACGACTGACCAAGGGGGAACCAGTGGGACGAGGTCACTTCTTTGAGTACGACTGGCATTTTCTGCAACTAAGGACTTGCAATTCAGACACTGTAGTATTTGAAGACTGCTTTATCACAGGATCTGTGAAAGGGAAAAAGAATTGATATAAAATTAGCCGATAACAGTTTTGCATCCATGATTGAATATGTGTATTATAATTTGCATTGATATTCATTAGAATTTTGTTGACTTCTCAATTTACCTTTTGACAAATTCCTCATCAAACTTGACATATGAGTGTCCATTCTTATCCTCTTGTCTGTCGTCACTGTACAGCACTCTATGAGTTACATTGAACATATGATTAGAAGAAGCCCAACAACAGCACTTACAGTGAGCAGAGTTCATGTACAAACTCACTGATATTATTTGATAACAAATTATTTCAATAAAGCAACCAGTGAGTATTAAAGGGTATGTTGATAATTGTGGTTTATTCTAACCTAGGGTATCTCACATGAATGTGTCTGTTGTTGTAATGCTAACATGCACTCTCTTCACCTCTGTTGCAAAGATTAAAAATAAATAAATAAAATAAAATTAGAAGTTGTCCTAGTTGTCCTGGCATACAATATTTTGCACAAGTGCCTTGCAGCTTTACAAAAAACAACAACAAAAATTAAATAACAGATTTTTACATGAATGATTGAAAGAAAGCACAAATTAGCCACCTGGAATGGACACATTGCTAACGTTTTTCTTCAGAGATTGACCGAATCACCCTCCATTAGGCCTCATTCAAAAATCTCTATAACAGAGGTGATACGATATTAAAATATACTTACTATTCCTTTGCTTATCTCTGCACTCAGATTTCAGTTTGTCTTCTATAGCAGCTGATCTGGAAAACAACAAATGTTAATATTTCACACACACACACAGACACACACACACACAAAAGGCAAATGATGATTGATTATTTGTTTTCTTTTTAAGAATGACAGTACCTAGTCGGTAATATAGTCAAAAACCTTCCCAGCCTCAGCAGTTTCAGATGTACTGTATGCTCTCTTATAAGCAATCCTTCTTACAATTTAATATTTGTTCTTATCTGTAATGAGAAATATATATTAAAAAATAAAGGCGATAAGGTTGTCAAGCTTCAACAAATATGGACACCAATCACAGTTGGGTGATCAGCTCAAGACAAAATAATTGTATGTTCATAACATGGTTTTTCCAAAAATCACTAACCTCATTACAATGAAGCCAAATTGTTCAGGAAATCAGAAATAAATACACAACTTCATTTTGCAAATAAAAGAATGTTAATGTTGTACATGCTGTTATAACGACAATTTTTTTCTGCCAATGCATGTGTCAAAAACCCGACTGGCACAGACAAATAACGTTAATTAAATACAAATCTTACCTGAAGTCAGTTACAGTGAGGTTAAAAGCCAGACGCCATACACGCTTGCAGAAGCTGGTAAAAATAAATACTAAATAAATAACATACCGCTATATTTTCTAATTAATTTCATAGTTCCCCCAAAACAATTTGAATTCTGTCATCACTCACCCTTAAGATGCTCCAAACCATCTAAGACTTTTGTTCATCTTCGAAAGAAAGGCTGAGATATTTTAATGAAATCTGAGAGATTTATGTCCCTCCGATGAAATACAAGTTTCAAAAAATTCATCGCAAAAAAAAACATCGCCAAAGTAATCCATATGAATTGTGTGGTTTCCTTCAAGTGCCCTAAAGAAACACGATCGCTCTATATAATACTCTTTAAATAAAAAGACTTATATTCACATTCAAGGAACATTTGCACGCACATCATATTTGATAAGCTCTCTGGTGCGAGCTTATTATCATACGAACCAATCAGAGCCATTCAATTTCATATTAAACAACATATTTTAAGTATTGCAATGCTTAATAATAGTTGACAAAGATTTGTACATTGTAAATGTTAAAAATGTTTTTCAAAATATCGTACTTTTCCAGATATTAAAATTATAAATACTTAAATATTTAAAATATATTGCAGTAGGCCTACACATGGTTATAAAGTACATTAAAAACCCACTAAAAGTGTAATAATTTTGTTATGTTCTTACACAAAGTACATTTAAAATATACTTTAAATAAGGGTAACATTGTCACAAATCCAGTCTATGAACTTCCGTTCACTCACCACAAGAGGTCGCATTTCCATCATATTGACTCTCACATTGCACAGACTGTTTCACATTACCCCGGACTACATTTCCCAGCAGCCATTTCACTAAACACACGGTCACACCTGAGACCCATCACACAATCACATACCCTACATAAGCCATGGACTTCCTCTATGTCACTGCCGAGTATTGTTTAGCATTTGTCGCTCACCTAGTGATAGCTACGCTACGGAATCTGTTCTAGTTTCTAGTTTAAATCCATTCAAGTCGTGTTACCCAGTTACCTGTTACTGATCTTCTGCCTGTCTTGGAATTATCTCTCGTCTTGTCGTTTGGACTCTGTTTATACCTTGTCTGGATTATCGCTTGTACTATCGGATTACCTCTCTTGTCTAGCCGTCTGGATGTTGTTCAATGATCGAAGACCCTCGTCTGCCCTTGGATTATTCTTGTGTCTTGTCCGTACCATACACGTTTGCTGTTGTTTGACCCTGCCTGTGTTTTGACTATGTTTACTAATAAAAGCTTGCAATTGGATCCGCACGCTTCCTCTGTCAGTTCACTCCGTTACAAACATAAGTATGTTTTCTGTAAATACACTAAAACGTCATTAAAAGTATGCTTGTGTTTAGTATATTCCTTAAAAGTGTAACTAAGAATATATTTAATACAAAAGTTCTTCTAGTATACTTTTTAGAAATATATTAAAATGCAATTCAATATATTTTTAATGCACTTCAAATAAGCATGTTGGGAATACAAATGTATTATAAACATACTACTTGAATTTCAAGTATATTTTTAATACATTTAATACTACGTCTTTTCTATCTGGGTCTAGACGCCACTGCTGGGCTGAGAAGTTTTTAACATTCAGACGGCCAAAAAACTATGATGGATTCTGTCATTTGAAAGCAGTGCATGTCTTCCTGTGTCTGCATCTGACTGGAATTTTTATTTTTATTTTTTGCCATTAAAATTGTCAGCAGGGACAGAAACCTGATCTCTTACTCATACTAATGCATAGACAAGTGCATCATAATTTTTTAATGTCTTGGTTTGTTCTTATTTTCTTTGAATTAACATGCACTGATGAATCCTGCACAATAAAATCAGTGACGTGAAAGTAAATAGTAAAGACCAGTTAGTGTTCAAGTCTCATGTTCTTGCATTTATCTGCACTATTGTTTAAATATTGGTCAATGTGGTTTTTCTAATTCTTACAGAATTTTATGATAGGGTTATTCCTAAGCATCCCAATGTTTGTTTACTGAACGATGAGTCTGATCTTAACTTTTTACAATAACTCAATATTGGTCAATGTAATAATATGCAAATTAAAGCTGTTTTTGCTATTATTACAGCGTTCAGTCCCATGCATTTTGAATGTAACAAGCTTAGCGCAGAACATGTTTTCTACAGAATGTCATGAGTTATTAATGAATTCCTGAAAAATGTAGCACTTTAGGGTTAAGAGTCCTGTGTGTACAGTTTCGTTTACTGGCCATTTGCTGTAATTTCTCTTTAATCTGCTATATAATTTACCCCTTCTGATGCCATTTTAACCCAATTGAGAGCTGTCTGCTCACTGGTACAGCGGATGAGGCCATGCTTACCACAAAAGGTCATGATTCATCTGTCTAAATGCAACATTTGAAGCCCATCTGGTGCTTGGAAATGAATAGTCCCACTTCAAGTTGTATAACTGAATTATTTCCACTATCTACTATTTATCCTTTCCGAATAGATTTTCAATGGGAGCTCAAGAAGAGCTCTACTGGCATGTGCCCATTTCTCTTTCAGTTTGTGAGTTTCAAAGTATGGCTGCAAAGGCCGACAAAATGGCTTCAAAAAAAAGTGAAGTAGTACCTTGGGTCAATATTTACAGTTCATTGAGTCACACCCAGATGTGCCTCTGTAAGAGATCCATAAATTCTGTATTGCATTGTGAGCATATGTGTCCCGTCATGCTTTCTTGTCCCCTCATCATAAGCATCAGTGCCTACAAAACCACAATAAGCATGCTGGCTTCATTCAGGTCCTGTGACCCTCTCTGTCCCCCTATGACTGTTTTAGAGATCCATTTTCAGTTTGAAGCTTCTGTGCAGTACCGCCGTTCCCTATATGCAGAGTACGCAGCTTGCATAGGGCACCAACTCCCAGGAGGGGCACCATCGCAGTTGCTCCAAAAAAACAAAACAAACAAACAAACAAAAAAAAGTGACGTGCTATTCCCTCATCCGCACCCGCGCCCACGACTGCTCTCACCTCATGTTTGCAGCTGAATGCAAATGATCATAATTGATGGACAACTATGCCCGTGAAAATACATCAGCAATCTGTCGCCAAGAAAAGAAAAGAAAAAAAAAAAAGATGAAAACGAAGCCCGTGCGTCACTTTCAGGTAGGCTACATTCTAATCCTGTGAAACTTTTTTGGGTGTTGGGTTAATAACGTGTTTTAATGTTGGTAATAATTTCACCACCACCAACTAGGGATATACCGGTATCAAATTTTCATGTTGCGATTAATTGCTAATGCTTTTATCATGGTATACGGTATTATCACGGTATTTAAATTTAGTTGCAAAAAAGTGTTGTCATAATACATTATAACAGGTTTAATAACTTTTTTCTTATAACAAAAATATCTGAACATTTAAATACAATAAAGCAATACACAAAAAAATGTATAAAGTTAAATATTTTACATAGATTAAAGTGCAAAAGAATTAAAAGACCAATAGGTATCACTTTACAGTAAGATCTCATTAGTTAACCTTAGTTAATGCATTAACATTATCAATGAGCAAAAGCTACATTTGCTACAGAAGTTAGTAATCTTTGTTAAAAATAATACAACTCTTAGTTCATTTTAGCTCAGGTTCATTTAAAAAAAAAAAAACAGTTTATAACACAGTTTATAATTATTTTGATTTTAACAACATGTTATTAAATATTTGAATTAGCTAAGATTAATGAATGTTTAGAAGAATTTTTCATTGAGAGTTTGTTAACTAATGAATTAACTAATGTTAACTAAAGAAACCCTAATGTAAAGTGTGACTGAACAATAAAGAATCAAAACACTTTCAAACAATATCTCTAGGGCATGTTGTAGTCCAGATTAAAATGTAAAAAAGTTTTAATTTTTTTTAAAACGTCTACCACCAACGCATGTACTATTCTCTCAGAGTTTCCATGTTCCCTTACGAAAGTTAGTCATGGTCTTAACATGCATAACAGCACTTTCACTAGAGCTACAATTGTAATTTGTAAATAATGCAATTTTATTACAGATTATTTATTTATTTACTTTTAAATTTTATTATACTATGGGGTCGTTGAATGCGTGAATCTGATTGGCTGACGAACGTTCTAGGTGTGCAACTATTTTCAAGGAAACGCACAGCGAACGTAGTTCCAGGTAGGTCTTTACCGCATTACATGTCTGTATCACTTCGCCAAATGATTTGAGTTATTTTAAAGGTCCTTAAACAGCAAAAGATCCAAAACCCACAACGACACTGGCCAAACAAATAAATTTGCTGCATTACCACCTCGGGTGTGCATTATTTTCTAAGAATTCAACGGCCCGTCATCAATTATTCCTTGCTTAAATTTCTATTTTGACCCCTATAGTAGGTGTTTTTTTTTTGTTTTGTTTTGTTTTTTTACTTCCATAATATTTGAGGGAGGGGACACAACAATACAATCCTGCATAGTCAAGTCAAGTCACCTTTATTTATATAGCGCTTTTAACAATACAGATTGTGTCAAAGCACTTAACAGTATCAAATTGGAGGATAGAGTGTCAGTAATGTATAATAATAAGATTAAACACTCAATTTTCAGTTAAAGGCATTTCATTATTGAATTCAGAGATGTCATTGTCTAGCTCAGTTTAGTTTAAATAGTATCTATGAAATAAAATTGACGTTAATCGTAAAAAATTAAGTGTCCCCAACTGAGCAAGCCAGAGGTGACAGCGACAAGGAACGAAAACTCCCTCTGTGACAGAATGGAGAAAAAAACCTTGGGAGAAACCAGGCTCAGTCGGGGGGCCAGTTCTCCTCTGGCCAGGATATTATTATTTATTTTTTTACTTATTGTTTTAATTAAATTTTAAATGTATAAATGTATTATATTTCTATTTTTATATTGTTGCAATTTCTAACAATAATAGTATTATGTAGTTAGGTATTTTATTATATTATAGTTATTTTGTTTAATTTTAAGTTTTATTGTAAAATAAACATAGGGCACCCATTTGGCCAGCAGCAGCCCTGCTTCAGTGTGTAACCTAACCATAATATCATGTTTCAATGCATAGCTTATCATGGATTGTTTGTGTTATGGACATGAATGATACTTAAAATCATGTGCGGTATAATTTTACTTTAAGACATTTTATGGGTGTTGCTATTGTATGCCATATTTTTCATGTACACAATCAAAATAAGCTAAGAACTTGGTTTCTGATTTACTTTATTGTTTAAAACATTAGTAAATCAAGACAGTGACAAAACAGTGACAAAACAGTGACAGACAGACGTGACATCCATAAAATGATTTAGAGTAGCGATAGTACTTTTTGCTTTTGTTCTGAAATAGAAAACACACACCTGTGTATGAATATTTACAAATTACCTGCATGCAATTACATGTGCAATTCACGTCTGTAATTACATCTATAATTACACCGTTGACCCTGGCCTTTAATCATTCCATGTTCTGTTTTGCAGTACAACACAAAAATACCAAACTGTTTTTGTAAATGCAGCAGTGAATGTATTCAGCTGAGAATGGGGCTAGCAACGCCAAGCTCATGGGTTCAGTTCCCAGGGAAAGCGTGAATTGATCAAATGTAAACCTTGAATGTAATGTAAGTAGCTTTGGATAAAAGTGTCTGGCAATGAATGAAATTAAATGTAAGTTAAAGACACCTAGACCAAAGTTACTTATACATTTCTGTTAACAAAAAAATATTTTGCTTTCCTGCACTTTTACTTCTGATCTAGCTTTTTTCGAAAAGTTCTACTGATCAATGTAAAAAAAAGTAGCCTGAACAAAGAATTTTTAGTAGGAGAAGTCAGTTAAATTTTTTTGTGTGAACTGAAGAAAAATACTCTAAACATGTCGCTAGCAAAAGTTGTTTCATTTACCTTACTTAGATACTCAAGTATTTGTTCACAACATATCCAGATGTTCTCCCAACTTTTCAAATTGAGTTATCTGAACAAACAATTTTACATTGAACAATTTTGCACAAGTTCCCAGCATGCATTGCAGCTCGAAAACATTTTATTTGAATTATTATTAAAATATTATCATTGTTTTAAATTTTACTGGCTTGTTTTATGCTGCTGCTGCTGCTGCTGTCACTGTCAGTTAGCTGTCATATGGATCAGAGTTCATATTTTTACTGATTTAAAATTTGTTGATCCTCACCATGGTTGAGAATCGTGTGCTGAGGTACTGTATGTGCATCTCATGGTGACTTGTTTAACACATTTGTCTAATAGCATTAAAGTTTGCATTTATTTTAAAAGGCAAATACTACCCATATTATGTAGAAGGCTTTGAAAATAAACATAAATCTAAAAGAAAGAGGATTGTTAAAAAAGATTAGCATTGCTAAATGCTAAAAAATCTTTGGTTGATCTAACAGATCTTTTAACACTCAATAGACTGACTTTTATTCATTAGATGAACTAAAGTTTTTAAGTTGTCGGTTGCTAGTTGAGTTAACTTAAAAAGTTGATTGTGATAGGTTGCCTTATTTTTTTGAGTTAGGTCAACTTTTTTTTTTTTTTTTCAGTGTGCTTTATCTTACTCTTGATGCTTGTTTTTGGCACACTTGGTATTGGCTAATGTGAAAAATTACAAGTGATCTTCCTCAATGTAAAAGCTTCTGCTAAATGACTAAATGCATTTTTTCATAGTGGAGATGTAGATAGAAACCTTTGACTGTAGACCTCAATGGAATGATGCACATGATGAACATTTTTCATGATTAGTTAATTGTAATCTTGATTATTTTTTTCCTGATTAACTGTGCAGTCCTGGTTAATTTTCTAGTTGATTTGCTTGCAGGTTATATAACCTGGAATTTAAGAGCGCTGAATCATGGTTGTGTGCTACAGTCATCTCAATGCAGGTTATATTACAGCAATGAAAGGCTCCTATTTAATTAACCTTATGTACATTTGCATTATTCATTCATCAAAGCTGGCAGACTGCAAACTTATTCAGCTCACAGCCTTACAGCTGTATTGTGACACTGAGAGACAGAAGACTGAAGAGGCAACAAAAACAGTGATATTTATCCTTAAAAGCACCATTCACAGAAGCCTAGACTCGACACTGCTTCCCAATACAAAAGCTAGTGACTCAACATATTAATTAGCGTTTTACTGGAGAAGGTTATTGCAGGATGTGATTTTTAATAATGGGTGGATGGTGAATAATGGAAGGATTTTAGGCTTGGCAAGAAATACACTCCATATTTTAGTTTAAGTTAAATGAGCAGAGATGCTGATGTTTTTATATGTCATGCATTTCAGCACGTTTTGTATTTCTCACTTGTCTGACACCCATTTCAAGTCTTAGAGTCTCTATTAACTAACCGATGAGTTGAATTAGGTGTTTTTGAGAAGGGATGCATACAAAATGTGCCAACTGAGTTTGTCTCAATCTTGCTTGGTCACCAAAACAATAGGGCTCAACCAGATGGACAATGTCTTTCTAGAGAAGAAATGATCCATCTGTTAGTACGACTGCAATGGGTCCAGAAGAGTAAAGCAATCCCTGTCCAGAGGGAAGATTATTATGTCTGCAGAGGTACTGGGTGAAACACAGCCATTGTGTTTCATAAAGCAGTGAAAAAGCAATTGTGAAATGTTTATCTCAGGGTCAAATGGATTTTGGCGTTTAAAATAAATTGCTGGCAGCAGCTGGGAATAGCACAGCATACATGATGTATAAGAATATTCACCAACCTCTGACAGAGCATCTTTCCAAGCGGAATAGAGAGATGAGAGGTTATGCAGCCTCTTTTATGAATATAACAGGATTTAAGGATCTTTGAAAATGATTTTTCAGCACAATAAGAAAAAGTGTCAGGCTGTCCTGTGTCTGCAAACCACACAGGTCTGTTATTAATGCTCAATACAATATTTATTTGAATACATCAATTCTGGGCATTCATTTTGAGGTTTAAATAAAAATAATAGGACAACTGAAAAAAAAAAATGACACTGATAAATTTGTATGTTTTACTATTAAGTCAATTTATAATGGATAAAATACACTAAAATTATATACTGCTGTTCAAAAATTTGGGATTTTTAAAAGTTTGAAGATTTTTTATGTTTTTATTTAAAGTCTATTATGCTCATCAAGGCTGCATTTATTTGATCAAAAATACAGAAAAAAAACAATCATATTGTGAAACACTGTTACTTATTTAAAATATTGATTTTATATTGTTAATACACTTTAAAATATAGTTTAAAAAGTTAAAAAGAACAGTGTTTATTCAAAACAAATATATTTTCTAACAATATTTTGTCTTCAATATTATTTTTTAATTATTTTAAAACATTCTTGCTGAATAAAACTAATTTCTCTCTCTCAAAAAAAAAGTGCTGAAAAAAATTTACAGACCCCAAACATTTGTACAGTAGTGTATACTGTTACACAAGTAACAATTGTGTAACAATATACACAATTGTTTTTTTTTATTTTGTTACACAAGTAACAATATAAAAAAAAAAGTCTTGAGAGTCCAAAAGCATTCACTGCATGAAGAATCCTATTAGCTCATAAGTGTGATCGCGAATCTGATATTAATTTAATACAACAGCTCAACAAACATGAAGTTAATACTGAGTGAATTACATTTTAGACACAATATTGTTGACAATTTTTCTCTGTTTCACCAATGAAAACAGTTCCAAACAAATTCGGATCAGAACATTTGTGGGTCTCAGAGCAACACTGCAATGTTTCATTCCTGACTGAATCTATTTCTGAATTAATCATTTGAATCAGTGATTCAGTGATCCATTCATAAAGACTTGGTTCATGTCCAAATGGCTCAGCTGTTTTGAATGAATCTTCTGAATGAATCATCTAATGAATCACTCATTAAGACAGGGACTTGCTGGCGGTTTTAGTGTCATATAGATTAATCCATGATAGGCCTAAACAAGCCATATAAAATACACTGAAAAATGGAAACCTAAAAATGGTAGCCTAACATCAAGACAGGTTTCATTCAAGTAAAAAAAAAAAAATCACTGAACCAACCAATATACATCAATTTATACCTGCAAAGCTATTTTTATGGGTTCAATTTTTATGGGTAATAATCCATGCTGACTTAAAATAAATACAGAGAAAGATATCCAGAGGTCTAAGATCATTAGAGATCCTTGAAGAGCTTGGTCAACATTTCTCCAGAACATAACCCTGTAATGAGACATACAAACCATTATATCAAAACCAAGCAGACAGTTTCTTGCTTTAGGCAGCGTCTTTCACCAATGAATGCCCAATTATATCAGCCCTGCTGAACAGACAGACATTCACACTGGACATGAAATCTCCAACAATACAATAACTGATCCAACACTATGGAGTGTGTAGACTATTCATCTCTTTATGCTGTGTTCCAAAGGACTAGTCAAGATGACTGAAAAAACGAATTGAGCAAAATCCAAGCTTACTAACGAAACTGCTATTAAGAGTTGATTGGCAATGACTTTCCAGACAACAAATGCTTCCAGATGCACATTAGCATGATGGACTGTGCATTTGTCAAAGGGAATGAAGGTTTCTTCTGGAACAAACAGAAGAGGAGGGTTATTCGGCTGCATGTGGGCGGCAGGGGGAAATGAAGAATGAGACGCTGCAAAGTGCTGAGGGTGGATCGAGATGTGAGCGATGGAAATGTGCAGCATTGGCAGATGTGAGTGGAAAATTTCCTTCAGCAAAAGCTCTGAGACTGGGAGCCATACTGATGCTCTCGGCCCTCGTGGTAATGTAAGTTGCAGCCTGTGACGTCCTGTGAACGCCTGGATGTGTCATTTCTCTGCTCCTCAGTCAGCTTTCATGATATACGGAGCTTCCCGCTGTCAGCGGCTCTGCCTCATGACTGGCAGCAGTCCATGCTTTGACTAACAATGGGAGAATACTGTTTACACACTGATTGAGCTATGAAGTGACAAAGTGAGTCAAAGTTGAAGTCATTAGTATAAGAGAGTCCAGGGAGGCTTCAGTCTGTCTGTGCGTAAGTCCTTTCCTTACTGACAGGAAACAATATATGTGGATTGGGAAAACACCTCATCGCTGGCTCGCTATCAATCTCTTCTGAAGAACAGACTGCACCTCCAACGATGCCTTGTTAAAACTGTCAGGTTTGTAGAGGAGACATCATGCCGAATGGTCTCATAAGAAACAGTAATAAGGTGTTTAATATGTTCTGTCACTGTTAGTATACTGGATACAATGTAAAACTCTCAAATTTGAAATAAGAAAATCACAAGAGTTAAGAGAATCAAAATTATCTGAACACAGGGGTGAATGTTACAGATGGAGGTTGCCATATTTGCCCTGTTCCTGGGAGCAATGCAACTTAAAAAAGAAAAGAAAAAAAAAAAAACTAAAATAGATAAATAAATAAACATTTATTTATTTATGGCGTTTCTTCAGTTTTCTGAGGAATATTGTTTTAATTGATAATCACTTTATGCTGTACGTTTTTCTGGTTCTCAATGGCTGAATTGAGTATAGCTAAATAATACTAACATATAATTTCCTACCCTGTTACTCTGTTGTAAAATCCCTTTTAAAAGTGCATGTGGGAATGTGCTTGGTACACAAATGCTGGGTAATTTTTTTAACCCAAATGCTGGGTTCAGCCTGTTGGGTCATTTTATTGGGTTATTTTTTAATATTTTTCTTAGGTGCTGGGTTATTTTATTTTTTTTAACCCAAATGCTGGGTTCAGCTTGTTGGGTCATTTTATTGGGTTTTTTTTTTTTTTTATTATTTTTACTCAGGTGCTGGGTCATTTTAACGCTGGGTTATTTTTTTCTACATAACCGCTGGGTTGACTCTGTCTACGATGAAATCAACAACGCAGCTGCTGTGAGCACAGGCTTTTTAAGTCCACAGGAGAGAGCGGTTCTCAGCACTGCTGCCGCCGATTTGGTGCACTCTTTCTGGGAAATAAAGGTTTGTATACATTTTATTTAATTTATAAAGTCTTTAATAAAATTTTATGTAACACAACGTAAGGACGAGATCAGCGGCTGTCGTCGTTTCACGCTGGACACACCTTTGCCTTGCATAACATAAATGGATTTTATCCATTATAGTACGGAGTGTAATTGAATTTGAGGTTAAAATATGTTCTCTAATCTCAGTAATGTTTGTTTTTGGGCAGGTTTTAGAGTCCGTCATGCCATCTCTCAGCTACGAGTGAAACACGAGGCCGCGGTCTAAAGTTCGCAGTTCCACAGCGAACAGCAGCCCTTCACCGGCTCAGATTTCGGGACACACCGGCACGAGAATTGGCACTATTTCAGTAAAAAGCGATTACAGAGAACGGTTGAATACACTTAAATTAAAATGCTACTTCTAAAAATGCCTTTTTTATTTCTAAAATGCTTGTTAAACGAGTTTAAATGTATGTAATATTGTAAACAATGCTGTATTCACCCAAATAAATTCAATTTGTCTTGTATTTTGTCCATGGGTGTTCTTGCTTAATAATAAATGTTAATCTTTTGATTATTACTGTTGCCTATAGTAATTCTGTGTGATTTTTAATTTACAGCCCATTTTAAGCCAGCAACATCATAATTTTTAAACAATAAATGACTTAAATTAAACAACCCAGCATGTTGGGTAAAATCATTAACCCAACCAGCTGGGTCAAAATAACCCAGCATGTGTTCTGTCCAATATTTACCCAGCGCTGGGTTGCCAAATAACCCAAGTTGGGTTGTTTTTAACCCAACATTTTTTAGTGTAGGTAAAGTACTTTTCAGTAGGTAACAACAGAACAAACATTTGTGAGTATTAACAATGGATTAACAATGGATTTGAATTCTGTGATGTTTTATGGTTTTAGTTGACTCATAAAATACTAATTTCAAAACACCAGTTGATGCATAAAAAAAAGAAAGAAAAAAAAAAGGTGATATTCCATACAATCCCAGCTGATAAATTAGTATCTGATGAAGCAAAGTAATAAGTGTGTGTGAGAAAAATGCTAATAATTTAATAATTTTTAAACTATAAACCATTGCTTCCAGCCAACGGTCAATTCACCATGAATATTATGTTGTGAATTGTGATGATGCAAGTACATTCTGAAACTCATGAGAAGTACTAGTGCAATTTTCACACCACACTCATCACACAAAGTGCTGAAGTTGCTTATAGTTTAAAAAGCTTACAATATTAGTATTTTTCTTACACACATCTATCATTTCACTTTGGAAGACATTGATTCATCAATTGGGGTCATATGGATTATCATTGTGATCATTTTGAGTTTTTGAAGCATCAACTTTGAACTTGCATTATGTGGACTGGATTATTTTCTAAAAATCTCCTTTTGTGTTCATATGAAGAAAGTAAGTCTATATAGATCTGGGATGGCATGAGGGTAAGTAAATTAAGAGACAGTTTTCATTCATTATAAATGATAATCTTGATGAGAGCATACTTCTGAAATTCTGATTATAAATTACAACACAAACATATTTATTTTTGCAGGAATCTCAAAGTTCAAATGACTTAGTGGCTGTAGAGTGGAGAAGGGACTGTGAACACAAGTCTGCAAGTCCTGGCCTGACTGTCAGTGTGACATTTCTGGGAACTGTGATTTATACACCATCAGGTGGAAGGAGAACACTCACTCGCTCAAACACTCACTGTGTTACATAAGGTGCTCAGCAGACACTTCTGCAAGTCAACATGAATCAAAATTCTTTTCATTTACTGTCTTAATGCGCATTCCTGATGTTATTGTGCATGATTCATCAATGCATCTTAATCCAATATATATAAAAATGGTTGCAATTTTTCTTCAAAATATAATAATGTGTAATAATAGGGTAAATTCAGGTTAACTGGAACAGATGATGTTCTCAATTCCACTGGCTTTCTAACATAGGACCACTTTTCATGAACCAATGGATAAAATCAGTGTTTTTTTTTTTTTTTTTATTTGAAAGCACTCAGAAATATATCAAATAAACAGATTTCAAACACTGTTTTATGTTGCCTTAAAAATCTGATGCCTCAAGATTTGATGGCCCATTCTACACTGCAAACTTTACTGCATCTGTACCATATTGATCAGAAAATAAGGAGGCAAGATCATTCTATGCAAAATCATTATATCCACTGTAACTTGGTCAGCACCTCTACTAAAAAGCAATCTTGACAAAAAAAAAAAAAAAAAAAAAAAAAAAAAAAAAAAACCAAAGAAAGAAAAAAAAAATTCTAAATCATTAAAACAAAAACAACAAGGCACAGAGGCAGTTTCTTGCTTCAGGCAGAGGCTTTCATCAATAACTGCCTAATAATAACAGGACAACTCGACCTGAAAACATTATAGCTGGCATTCAATCTAACCCTAACCCTACACCAATCATCACATCCCTGCACACAGGTCGATTCTGTCACTGTTACAAAACCCAGTTAGATACTCCACTGTCTTCTGTTTTCATAAGAAGGTACCATCTAAGGCAGCTTCATGGAGCAAGTCACTCAAGCAAGACTCACAAATAGTGCTGCTTACATGAAGCATAAAAGAGAGTTACCTAACAAACAGACAGTAGCTGTTCCAGCTGACATTTAAGCTAACAATGTGGGTTTTGTAACAGACATTATTTTAATTAGACTGAACTATTTGTGCTTTTCTGTGTTGAAATACATACTAACATTTTTCTGCCATATAGTTTACCATTTTTAAGCAGATTCATTGCAATTTCTTACTGGGACTGAAAGATGCATGTAA
Organism: Spinibarbus caldwelli; assembly: GCA_039654775.1. NCBI lineage: Eukaryota > Metazoa > Chordata > Actinopteri > Cypriniformes > Cyprinidae > Spinibarbus > Spinibarbus caldwelli. The sequence continues at coordinate 30,957,856 of CM077246.1, read as the reverse complement.
TGTTTATGATACACTCTAAAAAAAGAAGGTTCAAAGGTTCTTCACATGTAGTAACAGTTCTATTTAGAACCATAGCATCCTGAAGAACCCTTTTAATGCTGATGTAAAAATGTAAATACGTAATATATAAGGGAAACAAGTCAATTTAGCTCAAAGGAAATCATTTATGATTTTATAGGGAATTTGAACAGAATCACTGTTTCACGGCTGATCACTGAGTCAGCAGCGATTCACTGAACGAGCCGTGTAACATCAACTCTGCACTGGATATTAAAATCCAAAATATAGTGAAAACACTATTAAATAGCACAGTAACAAGATCGGCAGTTTAAGACATTAACTTGTAAGCACAAAACACAAGATACTTCTCTTTTCAATATAAATAAGACTTTATGTAAACTAATCTAATCTAACACATGAACACACGCATTCACACATTCACACGTTGCAGAAAGAGAGGAAAGAATGAGTTCACAGAATGAAAATGTGAAATCCCAAGTTTACAGCAATATGTGCAATTGCCTATAGACCTGAACCATCAATCATTTGACCCTCGCATTGAGTTTCTCAATGAGGCTAAAATTTATATTAAACTGCACCGACTCAGCAAAAGTCTGGAGGTTGTACTTGCTTGTGTTGCCTTAAGGGATTCCCTTGTGTCCTTGTCATCTTTGGAGAAAGGGGTTTCCCGAGGTTGCTGATTGGCTGAGTTCAGTGGTCTTTCGTAGTAAAGTCTTGGGGGTTGGCTCTTGATGCTGAGTTGGTCTGGTTGAAGTTTGGGCGGGTGCAGTCGGAGCTGGACATTGCGGCAAACTTAACTTAACAAAACTCTCACGGAAAGACAAGAAATTAAAGTAAAAGAATAAAAGAATGTAACGAGACTAGGTGGGTTTCCACCTCGGGAACTCGAGCTGCGTCACAATGCTTTGGGAACGCCCCTGCGTGACCGGCTCTGAATTTGCTGTGTAATCTGTCCAATGGAAGGGCGCGATGTCATAGGCGGGTGACGTCAGAGACCAGGAAGCATAAAAGCATGTGCGGCAAAACCGGCATCAGCCTTCTGTCATTCAGAACCCCGCTCTCTGTGTGTCTGTTCTTTCTGTTGTCTGCCAAAGCACTTTCACAGAAATACATAAAACTGCACTTGATAAGACACTACGCTGATCTGCATACATATCATGTCTACGAGTGGCATTAAGGGCGAGGGCAAGTCACGCTTGTTCAAGACGTGTGTGTCTCCCTGCAATCGCTTCATCACGGCGGGAGACACACACGAGCTTTGCGTGGCTTGCCTGGGAGCGGAGCATGCAGCGGCTGCGCTGAGTGGGGGGGCTGAGTGCCCTCACTATGAGCGCTTGCCGCTGCGTACACTCCGCTCCCGAAAATCCTTGTTTGTGGACGGGATTTTCACGAGTGAGCCCCGCGGTTCGGGTCCCGCTGCTGCCGAGGCAGTGCGGCGTCTGCACTCGTGGGGCTCACAGCTCGATCTGGACGTGGGAATGGAGACGGGCGAGCCCCTATCTCCGTCCACTGTCTCCAGATCGAGCGCCCGCTCCGGGAGAGGTCGCAGAGAAAAAGAGGCGGCTTCCTCCCGCGGAGCGGGCTCGAAGCTCGACCAGTCTTCCTCCGAGGAGGGAGAGATGGAGAGCGTCGATGAGCCGCCCCAATCCCTACAGCATGAGGAGCTGCTGGAGGTGTTGACTCGCGCTGTTGATAAACTTAAGATCGATTGGCCAGCCGAGCAGCAAGAGCAGACTCGACGAACGTTTCTTGCGCGCTCGGCCGCCACCTCCACATTGGAGCCTGCCATTTTTTCCCGATCTGCATACTGAGGTGTGTAGATCGTGGGGAAGACCGTACTCGGCTCGCCTCTTCATTCCCGCTTTGGACTATAATGGGAATGTCGCGGGTTTGAATGAGCACGGCTATAGGGCGATGCCAAAGGTAGAACAGACGCTCACGAGCTATCTGTCTCCTGACGTGGCATCGTCCTTGAAGGCTCCGGCCCTGCCCACAAAGCCTTTGCGCACAACATCTACACTCGTGGGCAGGGGGTATTCGGCAGCGGGTCAAGCTGGTGCGTGTCTGCACATAATGTCTGTGTTACAGGCGTACCAAGCTGATCTGCTGAAAGTGCTCGATGAGCGCGAGCAGGTGAGCTCCGATGATATCGCGGAGCACAGGAGGACCGCTGATTTGTCTCTCCGCGCCACTAAGGAGACTGCCCTTGCCATTGGGCGCTCAATGGCTGCGATGGTGGCAGCGGAGAGACATCTGTGGCTGACCCTGTCAGATATGAAAGACAAGGACAGGGTCTGCCTACTGGACGCCCCGCTCTCATCTTCTGGCCTGTTCGGCGACCCTGTCAACTCGGTCGTCGACAGGTTTCAGGAGGCGAGGAAGCAAGCGGCGGCGTTCCAGCGGTTCCTCCCTCGCCGCTCTCGGGCTCAGGGGGCTGCTGGGTGGAAGCAGCCCTCGACGAGTACCGGCTCCTCATACAGGGAGGCTCAAAAAGAGAGCGTTGCCTCTCGTGCCCCCCCGCGGCGGGGCCAGACACAGCACTACTCATCTGGGGCTTCGAAGTCGAAGCCGGATCTGAGGTCTGTACTTACGGCTAGGAGGTCCCAGAAGAAGAAGTCCTGACACTGGGGGGTGCAGGAATTCGGAGGGCAGGCCCCTCTGGGGAAGAGAGGAATTACATGGTGCCCATCTCTCTCCGGTGCCCTCGACGCTGCGCTCAGTCTGACGCAAGGGGACTGAGACGCGCGTCACCCCTGAGGGGTCTATAAAACGGATAGTTCGGGCCCTGCTTGGCGGTGCGCCGTCACAGGAGTCCGAGCTGCCGCCTCTAACACCAGAGGCCAGCCTCGAGGGACTGGTTCCCTTAGTAGATTATTTAGCAGCATGGAAACTACTGCCAAATGTATCTCAATGGGTCCTGCAGACTGTAGAAAAGGGGTATCGAATTCAGTTCGCTTTTCCACCGCCACGCTTCAGCGGCGTGACTCCCACGCTGGTAGGCCCCGAGTAGGTTCTGGTTATGGAACAAGAAGTGAAAACCCTATTAAGGAAGGAGGCCATCGAGGTGGTCCCTCCTCACGACAGGGAATCCGGGTTTTACAGCCGGTATTTCATAGTTCCCAAGAAGGATGGGGGGTTGCGTCCGATCATAGATCTGCGTCAACTGAACCGCTCAGCCAGTCAGCTGAAGTTCAAGATGCTCACGCTGAGGCAGGTCGTGTCACAAATCAGGTCCGAGGACTGGTTTGTCACGATAGATCTAAAATATGCATACTTCCACATATCCATCCTTCCATGTCACAGGAAGTTCCTAAGGTTCGCTTTTGGGGGCAAAGCGTACCAATATCGGGTTCTTCCCTTCGGTCTAGCACTCTCACCCCGCACGTTTACAAAAGTAGTGGATGAAGCACTAGCTCCGTTGCAGCTTCAGGGCATCCGCATACTAAATTATATCGACGACTGGCTGATTCTAGCTCAGTCGGAGATGGAAGCGGCGAGACATCGAGGTGTCGTCCTCGCTCACATGAAACAGTTGGGGTTGAGACTAAACGCCAAGAAAAGTGTGCTTTCTCTGGTACAGAGGACCACTTATTTAGGCGTGGTGTAGGATTCGACTACGATGCAGGCACGAATGTCTCCTGCTCGGATCGAGTCGATTCTCGCGTCAGTCAATAGAGTGAGAGAAGGCCAGTCACTCACTGTCAAGCAGTTTCAGAGATTGCTGGGTCTGATGGCAGCTGCGTGCAACGTGATACCATTTGGCCTGCTATGCATGAGACCCCTACAGTGGTGGCTCAAGACCAAGGGATTTTCCCCAAGGGGAAACCCACTTCGCACGATCAGGGTCTCTCAACGGTGTGTGCGAGCCCTAGACATGTGGAGGGAACCTTGGTTCTTAAATCAGGGCCCGGTGCTGGGAGCTCCGTGTCGCCAGTTGTTGTTAGCGACGAACGCGTCTCTTACCGGTTGGGGAGCAGTAATGAGTGGCCGCTCAGCCCGTGGTCTGTGGAGCGGCCGCCATCTCCTATGGCACATCAATTGTCTGGAGATGCTAGCAGTCTATCGACCACTGAAATATTTCCTCCCAGACCTGAGAGGTCACCATGTGTTGGTGCGCACCGACAACACAGCGGTGGTTTCTTACATCAACCACCAGGGGGGTCTGCGTTCGCGCCCATTGTACAAACTGGCACACCAGATCCTCTTGTGGTCCCAGGACAAGTTCCTCTCACTGAGAGCACTGTATATTCCTGGGTATCTGAATGTGGGAGCAGACGTACTGTCGAGACAGGGGCCAAGGCCCGGGGAATGGATGCTTCACCCCGAGGTAGTGAAGCAGATATGGAGAATGTTTTATCAGGCAGAAGTGGACCCCTTCGCGACTCGAGTGAATGCGCAATGTCCCCTCTGGTTCTCTCTAGCTCCTCCAGCTCCCCTGGGACTGGACGCTATGGTACAGGCATGGCCGAGGCTTTGTCTGTACGCCTTTCCCCCAATCGCTCTGCTCCCGGGAGTTCTGACGAGAGTGCGCCGAGAAGGTGTTCGCCTACTGTTAGTAGCCCCGTTCTGGCCGGGCCGAGTATGGTTCTCGGACCTGATTTCCCTCCTAGACGGCTCTCCATGGGAGATTCCCGTCAGGAGGGATCTCCTCTCTCAAGCAGGGGACGCCATTCTGCACCCCCGCCTGGAGTTATGGAAACTGTGGGTGTGGCCCCTGAGGGGGCACAGCTCATAGCTTCTGGTCTCCCAGCTGAGGTGGTAGAGACCATTCTCCAATCCAGAGCTCCCTCTACGAGGAAAGTGTACGCCCTGAAGTGGAAGTTCTTCACTTCATGGTGCAGAGATCGCCAGCAAGACCCTGTTAACTGCCCAGTTGGTACAGTTCTTGAGTATCTGCAGGCTAGACTCTCTGCAGGGGTATCCCACTCCACATTGAAGATGCATGTGGCGGCATTATCGGCTTACCACTCACCGTTCGATGGAAACACAGTGGGCAAACACCCCCTGGTGGTACGCTTCCTCTGCGGTGCGTTGAGGATGAGGCCGCCAGTGCGTTCTCGTGTCCCCACGTGGGACCTGCCGGTGGTGCTAGAGGCTCTGTGTAGACCACCTTTCGAGCCCATAGAGGAAATTTCAGATCGTCATCTTACCCTCAAGATTACGTTCTTGTTAGCGATCACTTCTCTAAAGAGAGTGGGTGACCTTCAGGCCCTATCAGTGGCCCCTTCCTATCTCGACTTTGCGCTCAGACTGGCGAAAGCATTTCTGTACCCTCGAGCGGGTTACACCCCTAAGGTCCCCACTACTGCATCACGGCCAATAGTACTGCAGGCCTTCCATCCAGACCAGGCGAAGCTTAACTGTATGTGTCTTGTGAGAGCACTTGACACATACGTCCACAGAGCTGCCCTGTGGAGAAGGTCAGACCAACTGCTTGTGTGCATTGGTCCGCCCAGGAGAGGTCTCCCAGCTTCCAAGCAGACTATCAGCCGGTGGATTGTTGAGACAATCACGGCCTGTTTCGAGTCCTCTGGCCTCCCCTCGCCTTTGGGGGTCAAGGCACACTCCACTAGAGGTATGGCGGCCTCCAAGGCCTTCTCGGCAGGTGTCCCTGTATCAGACATCTGCAACGCTGCGGGTTGGTCCACCCCTTCCACCTTTGTCTGGTTTTGCGGCCTAGACATCGGTACTACCCCAGGTTCTTCAGTCCTCTCGTCCTAGTCGTTATGTTAAGAAATACACACAGGGCAGGGACTTGTAAGTCTGGCGGCGTAGGCATCTCGTTCCCAAAGCGTTGTGACGCAGCTCAAGTTCCCGAGGAGGAACGTCTCCAGGTTACGCATGTAACCATGGTTCCTTGAGGGAACGAGACGCTATGTCACGTTGCCATACTTCCGGCAACCCTGCCAGCGCAGTTCTTCATGACTTGAGGCTGACGCCGGCTTTGCCGCACGTGCTTTTATGCTTCCTGGTCTCTGACGTCACCCGCCTATGACGTCGTGCCCTTCCATTGGACAGATTACACAGCAGATTCAGAGCCGGTGACGCAGGGGCGTTCCCAAAGCGTTGTGACGCAGTGTCTCGTTCCCTCAAGGAACCATGGTTACATGCGTAACCTGGAGACGTTTCTTCTCATTGTGTTGGCAGCTGGCACGTAGGCCAGAGCACGCTCAAAGAGCAGCGTCAAAATGCAGTGGCAAAAGAGAAGAGATCTGAGAAGCAGAGGAAGAAAGCGACAAAAGAGCTAAGAGGTGTCCTGAGTATTTAAACTCGGCTTCTAGACCGTCCTATCTGGACGTCTTGACCAATTAGAAATGATCTTGGCTCGTGATGTTGTATGTTTCTCCTCCTTATTCATAAATCTAAAATGTTGGACTTATCAATAAGTGTTCCTTTTGTTTTAATGTTGCAAGCTGTTCTGTGAAAGAACAGCTTGCAACTGTTCTTTTTTATTCACTTTTGTACATTACAGACATGACATTCTGTTTACTATTGTCTTTTTAGAGCTGCTTTACAGCTGAACTGATTTTATTTATTTTTTGCATCACTGAATGACTATTTTCTTGTCCATAACTCTAAAGCTGCTTGAAACTATCTGTACTGTATAAAGTTAATTTAAATAAATATGAGCTGACTTGATATACTAAAACACTGTATGTCTTGTGTTTATGGCACATGAAATATTCAATCATTTGTGAAAACATAACTTATTTTAATTCTCTGCTATTCAGATTTATTTAAGGTTATCTTGTGTCAATGTAGAAATGTAAGAAATGCAAGAAACATACTGTCAGAGCCGTGCTCTTGCATCTTTGAAAGTCCCTGTCTCCGTTCATTGTATTTGCATGGAAAAGAGCTGCTGGTACATTTTTCAGAAAAAAAATTGTGTTCAGAGAAAGAAAGTCATACAGCTTTGCAATGACACAATGGTGAATAAACATGAACAGAACTGTCATTTTTGAGTGAACTAGCCTTTGAACTCATTGGATGTTGTTAACAGAAGGGCAAACCCTATGATAGGTGATCTACTCGAGGATCTCTGCACACGAGCAATGCATTGTTTCACTATATTATTTATATGAGCATCTCCTGTGCATCTAATAAGCTACAGCACAACACATCAGTTTCCTCTCATCTGGAGTCTTGGCATGGTCCAGGCGGCCTCACCGACTGTCTGACTTAATGTTGCACCAAGGGTGATGGATGTTCTTTTCAGCTGTGTGTTTTCTGCCCGTGTGTTGAGAATACCAAGTGCCTGGGCCGCCAGTGTGCAATTATCTGGCAGGCTGAGCAGGCTGGCTTGAAGGGGTTTTAGCCTCTTTCTACACACACACACACACACACACTAATGAGCGTGTGGCACAAGGCACTCTAACCCCACCCTCAGAAAGAAGCACTGTCCCAGCATTTCATTACCACATTTATCTTGGCAAACACAGAAGTGTGGGGAAATCAAAACCACTTGATCTTTTGCAGAGCGCCATTGAGGACCCAAGATGCCCGAGCTGAAGTTTGAGAGCATCTATCAATGCTCACCATGATAGGGTATTTATATTGAGCTGTACTGCTAATTACATTGCAGATTTTTAACATTTGCTAAATCTCTTTTTAAAGAGATCAATTAAAAAAAAAATAAAAAAAAATAAATATATATATATATATATATATATATAATTTTTTTTTTAATTGATCTCTTTAAAAAGAGATTCAGCAAATGTTAAAAATCTGTTAACAGAAGGATGCTTTAAATAACAACTACTAACAGAGAAGTATAGCCAACAATCTAAAGCTAAAAAGTTTAATCTTCAGTTTAGATTAAAGGGGTAGTTCAAGTGAAAATTATTATTTTGTCATCATTTATTCATCACATATTTTGCAATTGCAATTAATTTTACAATTTTGCAAGTAATAAATAATCAAAAGTAAAGTGTCTATAAAATAAATTAAAACAAAATAAAAAATGTTTTATAGTCTTGCTTAGATTTTTTTCTACATGTAGGTCTGCAATCTGAACTTTGCTTGCTTCCACTCATTAAAAAAATGAATGCATCTACATGACAAGACAAGAATACAGATGTAGCTGTGCATCTCTTCACAAGACCTTGCCTAACATACTGTATGTGTATCTGTATAGTAGTAATTACCCCTTTCTCACAGTTTAAAGATTTTTACAAAGCACCCCAGTGATTATTACATAAAGGTTTTCTATAGCTGCAGAAGTGCTGTACATTTCTCCAGGGCTTATACTACAGAAGCACAGCGAGTTGACAAGACAATCAGTGGCACATCAGCAATAGTGTGAAAGATAAAGAGAAAACTTAACCTAGATAGGGCAGTGGGGAGGATTCTGGCGTATCAGAGCTTCGTGTGGGAGGCCATGTGAGTAATTTGTTAGAGCTGCCTATTATCAGCTACCCCTGCCATGTTCAATCCCAGAGTGTGTGTGTATATATATATATATATATATATATATATATATATATATATATATAAAATATATATATAGAACGTTATTACTAACACTTAATGATCTCAGATCAATACTGTAGGTGGTCTTGCCTATGGCTCTCACAGACACAAAAGAAAAAGACACGGGAGTGAATTTCAGCGAGTACCTAAAGCATGCTGTGAATGTGAGGAGGCCAGGCGCAAAATACAAGAGAAAGTCATGTGAGACGAGCAAGAGTTTCCACAACGCTGCACATCTGTCAATTACAGATATATTTATGTGCAGTGGAAATGGATGGAGTAAATAAAACCTATTTACTTTTGGTCATGGCTGAATTGAAACAAGCTTGAAATTACTTAAAACATGAAGTGATTAAGTGAGCTAGTACTCAATAAATTCAAGCTAGGAAAATTCAAGTATGTAACTGCATCCATCATTACACCTGTGGGGTTTGGTTACTTATGGACAAAAAATAGTTTGTAGCATAAGATAAAGCATAATAAATAAAATATGCTTGTTATTATATTATTATAGTTTGGCAGAGACTATTTGCATTAAGTACAAATAGAGTCAAAGGGATAGTTCACCCAAAAAAAAATCAGTCATCATTCAGAAAGTGAATAGCGACCAGCATCAATCTTTAAAAATACGCAAAATTCTCACTGAAGGATTCTTTGTGACACGTGTCATATATTCCAGGTGTTCTGGGGGTATACGAAAGGGTTTGGTGTAAACAAACCAAAATTTATTTAATGACAATTGGCTGTTAGTCTTCTGTGCATGGCTGTGCATTCAACTCAGAAAAGAAAGTACATGGATTGTATTTTGTGTCATATTTTGATTACTTTGTGTGCTTTTTCTGGGAAAGTCGGCATGAGCTGCTGTGCTAATGGAGTCTCGTGATGCAGTCATGTACAGAAGACCAGGGGCCAAGATTTCTGTTGGGGGAAAAAATACAACATTCAATTTCAGTTTGTTTTTTCGCCAAACCCTGTGCCTCCAGAACATTTGGAATATATGACACTTATCGTATGGGACAAATCGGTGTTACTTTTGCATCTTTTTTTAAAAGCTTGATGTTTGTCGCCATTCACTGCCATACCTGTATATAGATGACTGCGAGCAGCACTTTTTTCTTTTTTTTTCTTTTGAAATCTTCTGTGGTCCAAAAAAGAAAGAAGAGCATATGGCATTAGAACAATACCAGAGTGAGTAAATGATGACTTAATTTTCATTTTGGGTGAACTACCTCTAAAATGCCAGTAATGATAGATGCTGTTTATACTAAGTGAAACAGTATTTTCTTAGATTGATTATATGTTTGTTAATTTGTTTGTTTGCATTAAATACGTTTTGTGCACTATTTCCACTTTTCAACTATCATCCTTAATTTTTTTTTTTATTTATTTTTTTATTTAAAATAAATGCCTATTGGACCTGATATATGATGGGAAAAGGGCAATGAAAAGGATCAGAAAAAGGTGGATTCAATCTCCAATTCAAACTCAGTTTGGTTCAGTCAAAAGCAAAATCCACTAGACTTGGTTTTCTTTTGTAATTTTGTCTTGCTCAAGCAGATTAATGTAAATAGCCTTTGCCTTCAAGATGGGCTATTTGTACTTGGTATAAACAGAAACTCGTTTAATGCTCAAAACTGTTTTAAAACATAAAATTGATGAAAATCCAATGTGACATATAAATGTCAAATGCAACATGAATTTACATTTGCCTTAAAAACAAAAAACAATCTCATACCATTTGCTTTCTGTTTCAGTAATGTTTCTGTTTGCCTATTACATTATATTTATTTTTTATTGGTAGACAGCTAATCAATTTCTATACTACTTTGATTAACTTTTAATTTAATTTGAAGTGCAAAAAGTTGTGACTATACTGAAAACATTCTTTTCTAAATGTGAAGAATCCATGGAATACATCAGGCTATTTCTCCTCTGTGATTCATACTTCATGGATCTATCTTTATCTTGATGATTCACATGTCATGCTAATTTCATCAATCTCAAAACCTCTACTCTCAGAAACAATAAATTCTTCATTCATCAACCAACTGTGGATCTCTTGCTATTGCCATATGCACATCACGCCATATGTTCAGCATAGCTTCATCCATCAGTGAGGGATCATTCACAATCACATGAGTTGAATGCATGGCAATAAACAGGCTGATGGAGAAGATCACAGAGCTAGAGACACACATGTGAACGATTGCTGCATTTAGTGTGAATAAAACCCATTTACTTATTGTTTTGGATGTGGTTATGAGTGACAACTTGGCCTCACGGCTGAAGGGAAACACAACATTACTCTCCCGTTCCTGTTAGGCTTTCAAACAGGTTCCCTCTCAGTCAAGCATCTGTTGAAAAGCCTGGTAAATGTGGCATAGTTATTACATTGGAAAAAAAAACAAAAAACAAAAAAAACATTGCTTTAAATTGATCAAAAGTGATGATAAAGACATTTATAATGTTACAAAAGATTTCTATTGAACTTTCTTTTCCTGAAAGAAATCTGAAAAAAAAAAAAAAAAAAAAAAATCTGTTCAGCTGTTCTCAACATACTACTACTACTACTACTACTAATACTACTACTACTACTACTACTACTAATAATAAATGTTTTTTTGAGCAGCAAATCAGAATATTAGAATGATTTCTGAAGGATCATGTGACTGGAATAATGATGCTAAAAATTCAGATTTGAAATCACAGGAATAAATTATATTTTAAAATATATTCAAATAAAACCTTTTTTTTTTTTTTTACTGAGTAGAGATTATATTTTAAGGAAGGTTAGTGGTTCCCAGTTCAGGTCCTGACCCCCCACGAGAAAACACTGGGATAAACGAAAGTTCTTTTCATTATCCAAATCACTAATTGTTGCACAGGCTGTGTTCATCAGTTCCTAAGTGAAGCAACATACACATAGTTTGAAATCATGTTTGATGTTTAACAGGTTGTGTATAGTGCAAGGAATGCATTCAGTAACCACAGCAGCAGGAAGACAATGTCATTGCTCTGAAGAAACAGTAACTAAGCTCAGCTTAAATGAACTCATGTGAAAAAATGAAATGGGAATTAGCATGTACTTAGTAAGGGAGAGGAACAAGATTATTTATGCAGTGCAAATCAGCATGTGTATTAACATTGGGTTATATAAGCAATGCTAAGCAGAAGGTTTGTATGCAAGGTACTCTTATATTAGGCAGGAACATGTAAAAAAACAAGAATATTTATTAGACCTTAAGCTATTAATAGATGTTAATGGGTTAAATCAAGTAGTGAGAAACAAAATATAATGTACATGTATAAGTGGAGAATTTAAGCTGGCACAACTAAGTACATTGTGCTTATGAAGAAATATGCATTTCACCTCAGTGTCAGTGAGCTCAATCGTCCATTAGAAGCAATATATTAATGTACTAATTAAGCATATTAAGTAATACTTAGTGTGATAAAATACAATTTGTGTTCAAAGTTTGTTTCTCGGGGATTTTAATGGAATAACAAGGTTGTTGCTTGTGAATATTAAGTAACTAAACAATGCTATGATTGGGAATATTATGTTTTTATGAACTTGTTAAGAGAAGACAATAAATTCATTCATGCACTTAGAAATGCTATCTATTCACATTCAACTGGGCTAAGCAATTGTAAACGTGATTAGCTTTGGCAAAAGATTGTCTTTCAGGCACACTGGTGTCATTTTATCTTGGTGGGAGCATTCACATCTTAATTAAGAAACCTAAAATTACTGCAAATCATGGCAACCAGACACAACACGCTGATTGTAAGACTGTAAGACCCTCGAAGTCCACTTTCCTGCAGAGTTTAGCTCCAGCCCTGATCAAACTCGCCTGCCTGTTGCTTCCTATTATTTCTATATAAGAGCTTGACTTGCTTGTTCAGGTGTGTTTGATTAGGGTTGGAGCTCAACTCTGCAGGTAAGCCCTTGTCCATATGAGAAAACATCTTTTTTTCTCTCCGTTTTTGTCAAGAAAAATGTAACTTTTTAAAAACACTTTTCAAAGTGGATAAATTTAAAAGATATTTCCGCAAATAAAATGATCCTGCCACAAGAACTGCATGCAAACGTAATATGTCTGTTCCATCTGTATCATCTCAGTGCGCTTTTATGAGGTTTTACACATGCGCAGAATTTAGAAGTCCATGCAATGCAATATTAAATGTGAGTTTATTACACCACAGAAAAATGTTATTAACCACCCAGCCAAATTTGAATGATAAAAAAGCCAAGTAAATAAAATAAGGTATCAAAATCTTTAAAAAATAAACAGTATGCTCTGCTCTCAAATGCTGGGGGTGTGTCCGCTGAAACCACGCCCACTCGCAGGAAAGCGGCCATCTCTCTCAACTGTCAAATACTGCTACAACCTGAATAGATGCTCCCTCTACCAGCGTAAATTTAAATAAGGAGACCAAGCTGTTTTGTAAATTATCGCATCCAGGCTAATATGCATTTGCGTGACGAAGGCATAGCTAGCAAACTGTAGACTGTAACTAACGGTAATGACAGTAACTCGCAAAGCACTGATGCTAATGCACTCTAGTTATTTGGTGTGTTTGACTTCAAGCAGCGTTGCGCTGTCATCGAGTCATGATTTTAACCCCACCCAAAAAAATCCTGAAAACAAAAATGTTGAAAAACTGTTTAATGGTCTAACTCCACAATTAAGTACTGCATAGTTCATAGTCTTTGTAACATGTTTTAGCAATGCATTTCTAACATTTATAATATGTTTAGAAAAAAATTCTCAGAATTGACATGTATGGAGAATTGTAACAGCAGCAGCAGCAGTGATGTGATGTCTTTTCCAGGTGGCCATTGGCTGTTTGGAAGGCATATTACACATTTGTATAGATGGTGTACACATGACGTCACAGTAGACCGAAGTCGATGCGGCTACATCAACTGAGAGGCAGAAAGACTGAGTGGCAGCATTAGTGTTCAGCTTGAAACACTTCTAAAATGGGAAAGAGCTCTTGTTCAATTGACTGCACAAATGGGTTCGATACGAAAATAAGCTATCTTTTTACAGACTGCCAAAAACTACAGAAAACAGAAGCAAATGGATCACTGCAATTTGCAGAAACAATTGGATTCCAGGCACCCAAAAGTGGATTTGTAGTAACTGTTTTGTGTCATGTATATTGAATTTGGGGGTAAAGTCAAACTCTATGTCATGCATTGTATTGTAATATTTGCATCTTATATTCTTTGTAACTGTAAAGTTTTGCCAGCATTCATATAAAAAAAAAAGAAAAGAAAAGAAAAGATGAGGCTTGTGTTCTAAGAAGGATGATCAGAAAATGTTAGGTTTAGATTCAGTTTAGACCACTGAACTCTGTATTGTCTGGTAAAAGTTGATAATTATCCAGCTGACTTTCAACCATTAAGATTATATAAAAAAAATTGGTAACACTTTAGTTTAGGGACCAGTTCTCACTATTAACTAGTTGTTTATTATCATGCATATTACTAGCGTATTGACTGTTTATTAATGCCTTATTCTGCATGATCATATTTTAGATCCCTTAACCCTACCCCATACCTAAACTTAAGAACTACCTTACTAACTATTAATAAGAAGCAAACTCAGAGTTTATTGAGGAGAAATTCATAGTTATTAGTTAATTAATAGTGAGAACTGTTTACTAAACTAAAGTATAACCAATTATTGAAACATCATGATCATCACTTCAATTTCACCAACAAATCCCATGCAACCAGCACAAGTTTATTTGTATAGCACTTCACATTACAAATCATTTCAAAGAAGTTTACAGAAAGTCATAATGTCTATTATGCCTTAGTGCTTTAACCCTATGGGGTCTGAGGTGATTTTGGGGCTCTTGAGATGTTTTGACATGCCCTGACATTTGTGCTTATTTCAGCGACTAATAACATACTATTGGCCAACATGCAATTTGAATTTATGGCTGGAAAATATAACAATGATATAAATGTTCCTCTGGATTTAGATCTAGCTATATTGTATATTGATGTCTAACAGAAAAAGTATCAAGGCTGTGCTTTATGTATTTTGCTGGCATTGAAATCAGGTACAAATATGTCAGGAAAACTGATTCCTGGAAACATGTCAATGTCCTTAGTTCACTAGTTCCTTGGTAAGTTGTAAGGATCACTATCGTGTCACACTGTGTTTAATTTAAGTTGGTAATAGTTTGTTTTACTCCCGTTTTTACAGTTTCTGTTCCTACAGACTTGGCGTCATGCAATTTTTGAGCTTAACTCTATTTATGGACAATGACATATTTGCTCTAAATCTATAAGGGGAAAACATTCAGTTTAATCAGTATGTATACGAATGGTCCAGTGTCTGCACCGCTGCCTGCATACTTAGGCATGTATTTTTAACTCCAGATACTGTATGTGTGTAAGGTTCATACATCAGGCACTGTCTGGTTGGTGCAAACATATTTTATCTTACATAACTCAAATTAGGCAAAAAGGATGTCTCGCAGATGCTTTTTTCTCTATTAATTGACTTTCTCAAGGCTTTCAAAGTGTTGGGAACATGTTCCACCCACAAATTATACTTTTGTCAGAAGCTCTGCCATTTATCATTACTGTTGTTTGCAAAATTAAAGACACTGAGCAGTGTCTTGCATGAGTAATAAAGAGTGACAACATGCGTTATACATTTAGAAAATAAATAATATAATTTAATTCAATTGTGTTGTTACCTGGATGATCAACAACTGATGCTTTTAGACCTGGGGGTATAAACTTTTGAACATGATGATGATGTGATGATTTAGTACTGCCCTTCAGTAGCTACATAGTTACTTGTTTCCCAGAAGACCAAATAAGTATGATATACCCCAATCATCAAAGACTGTAGAAGACTGAACAGATTCAATATGACCACATTCAAGCGTGTCACAAACAGTCATTGAGTGTCATTGTTATTAACACATATAATAGTTAACTCTACAATAATAATAATAAAAAAATACTGCAAGGTTTATATCTCAAAGCAGTTCCTCAGTTTAAAATATGAGTTGCTGTAATTTGTCCTTCTGAAACCCTCAGATTTGAAATCCCCCTCTACATGATTTTACAATCTTCCTATACACAGCCCTTAATACACAGCCCTTAATAATAACTAAATGTAATATGCATATGTAAATGAAGGAGGCGTGATTCTAACAACTAATTTCTGTCAATCAATCACAAGAGTGATGCTGTTGTTGAGCAAGACCATCTAATGTTGCTCTGTTCCTGGATGTAGACAAACTGCACCTAAAAAAATTGTGTATATCCGTCCAGAGGATAATTAGAAATGCATGGCTAGAACTATTAGAAATGCATTAGAACTATTAGAAATGGATGGCTGAAGTTTATTTTTAACGATGTGTCTGAGTGACTGAACAAGAATGTTTTTGTTTGTTCATCTCATTTCACAACAGACACTTAATTACTCTCTTGCTGCTGGCTTTTCTTAATATCTTCCACTGAAAGCTATGGCAGTGCCCTCGGAGGAAATTGTTGTGGTTGAATTGGTTAATTTTAATCTGACAGCAATAAAGGTTGGGGGTTCCTTGGCTCTTCACTCAGAAGAAGTCTATAGCTTAAAGACCATTTGCAGGTTGTTGAACCTGTGGAATATATTTTAGATGAAACAGAAAGCAAACATTATCACTATCTACTGTAACTATTCTCCAGACATTGCAGCAGTTGAGTTTGAAAAGGTCTCAACCATGTTCAGGTGTCCTATCACCACTTGAGTTTTGGTTATTTGCAAGCAGGCTCATCTTAAGGTATCTTGGACTCAATAAAGAATGGCAGAAGTTTGATAAGGGCCCAGTTCTCATGCATTTTGCTCAACACTTCAACATTTGGCCAGATTTTGGGGCATTGCCTCAAGGCTATTTGTTTTGTCTTTACAGATGTAGGGAAAGTATAATTGGATGCACTGAGCTAAACTCTTCACTTAAGGTGAAATACTCATTCTTCACAAGACAGGGAAGCACAGTGCAAGCTCCATAGGAATGACTCCTTCAAATAAGTCATGGGCTATGCCCGGGGGATAACCAGTAGTAAAGTGAAAATGTCTCAGTTTGTCTGTCAATGGACAAACCTTTTTGACATCATAACAATTGGTCAGTGTAAGATTTTCCTTCACAGTCTGAACATGGATACATAAGTCTCCTTTGTTCTTGGAGGAAAAGCACCTGATCATTGAACTGGTCATGTCACCTGCAGAAATAATTATTTATGCTGACTTTAAGATATCACAACACTGGCATCGATTTCTTGACCTTTTCCCGCATAGAAAAACTGCTCCAGAAACACCACTTCTTGTGGCCTTATCCTCAGTTGATAGAGGCTTCTGGTCCAGTTGTTGGTCTTTGGACAATTTGCTTTGAATATAAGCATAATTTTTTCAGGACATACTAACAATTTCAAAAATGTTTTGCTATCCATTGCAACAAGGCATCAACTAATGATGGCTCATTACTTACATGCCAGTCCTGGGAAAACCTAATTGTTATGCGAGTAAAGTTTGCAATATACTTAGGGCGGCCATACTTGCCATTTTTAAGGGAGATGTCCTGGCCAGGATTTCTATATTTGGCTTTCTTTCCTGTTTTCATACTTTCTGAAGGTAATGATTGAAAAGTAGTTTGACCAATAGCGTGCTGGCATTGTACATAATCGACTAATTGTAGTGCGAGAAGGTAGAAGGTGGGGTCTAGAGAGAATGGTCAAAGTGATGCAAATACACGAACATATTAGATGTGTTTGTTCGTTCATTCATTCGACTTGAAGCACACTCCACAGACCGATCATTGTGTGACATCAAAGTACTGTGAGAGTGATTTGAAAGCACAAGGAGCCGTCTGCTCTGCTCTCTATAGCTCTTATGGATGTCATACAGCAATCGGTCCGCGCAGCACAAACAGCCAAATCCTGGATATTTTAGGCAATATAAAAATCCTGGCCAGGATGTCCCGTAAAAATGGCATGTATGGTCACCCTAAATATGCTGCTAAATTTTCTGAATGTAGGGATGCAGCTGTCCATAATAAAAATGACAAATCAAACAAGTCTTCCATTAACTACTTAAGTGTTTTACTGTGGAACAGCATTCAAAGTGGGATGATTCTGCCTTATGGTTGCACTGGAGGTTTGCCTGACATTGCCAAAATTATGCAGTATGTCATTTTGGAAAGAAGTGTTAGTTTCACGGTCAAGAATTTTGGTGCTTGGTCTTCAGTCAAGTGGGGATGTGCACCAGGCACTTGGTGACTGGTATACTCTGGCAGCTTACTGTCTGGATTAAAAAAAAAATTGCACCCCTGACTGTTGTCGTGCTATCAACGTTTTCTGACATTGGGTCATTACAAATGTAAATCTCAAAGAGTGGTCTGGCTGAACATAAAACTATTTGTCAGTACTTAATGTTCAGTGTAACACCAATACATACATGTCTGGAATGTAAATAACATTGTATTTTGGGGTGAACTACAGATTTTCAGACATATCTGACTTTTAGCTTCCATGCTGTTTTGTGTTGATCCTGTAATCATTTTTTTCTTAGTCTTTTCTTTTTGCAGCACTAAGAGTAATTATTGAACGGTAAATCAGGGACCTACACCCTCAGGAGTCTCAAATACAGTGGATGAGCAGATGATAGCTATTAGGGAGGCTTCTGATATTACTGATGATTGCAGTCTCCAGTCTATAAAGATTCTGACTTCAATGACTTCTTATCCATTACATCCACTGATCAAATTCAGCACAAGGGTGTCATCAAAGTTATTTACCCTGCTCCTGTCATTTTGATATTGTATGCAGAAAATGAAGTAATCCCTACTTCCGGTACATCTCTGTCAGCAGATGAAGTTTCCTCCATTGCTTCCACATAATGCTGGGTGGACCAAAAAACATGTATTACTTTTTCCACATTCACTAGCTCTGCAGATACAGTCATCCTATTCCTGCAAAGTAATATGCTCAAAAAGGAGGCTTGCAAAAGAGATGATTGCCTTCTAAATATACAAAATAGAAAGAGGGATGTAAATGAGCATTTGGTTAAGGATACTCACGCCTACACATGCTATCCTTATGGGATTGTCAGTGTGGCTGAAGCCATACTGCAGGATTTCCTGAACATGTTAAATATAATAATTTCCATTTATAATTGGGTAATACTGTAACAAAGAGTTTTCAAAAACAGTGAAATTCAAAATCATAAAACAAACCATAAACATGAACGTCAAGAACTTGACAATAACCAATGACCATGCAGGCATGGAACAGCAACAAAAAAGAAAAGGCAAACATGAGGGTTTAACTACATATATATGGATTACATGACAAGATAACAAGATAACCAATGAAAAGACAGAACTGATAACCACATGATGAGACAATAAACCAAAGAAAACATGACACATGAAACAAAGGAACTACATGAACCACCAAAATCACATGACTAGTACGGGGAATCACATCACATAAAAACCAGGAACTATATAACTGACATGTTTAAAAAAAACAAAAAAAACAAAAAAAAAAACTAAGAACATGAAACAAGAACAGAATGTAAACTGACATTACAGATAATGCTTATTTCCACACCTTTGTCACAGCAGAATAATGTTCTTGTATGCATCATTTAACCATGCTTTATGGAATATCGTAATGATAATGTTTATAATACCTTAATGCCTAATAGTCTATACTGAGCTAGGACATTTGGTGGCAATATAAATATTTGTCTCAGTTATGGACTATTTTGACATTCATTTGTTTCTCCTTCAGTTCCTGTTGTTCTGCTCTGGGGTGTGTTTCCATACAGCAATGTAACTCACTGATTAACCACCATAGTACAATGCTTTGTGGAAACTACCTAGTTAGTCACTGTTTCCTGAACATGGTCACATCCCCGTTGTTTGAACCACATTAGTTGAACAATATAGGGCCATTGCTGATAATATAACATGGATGAGGTGGATTAACAACTTAACTGCTAATTAATTCGAGATCTCAGAGATGTTGTTGTGTTGAACATGGCGCCTGATGACTTGTTTCCTGTCATTTTGTTTTATTTGATGTTTCATTAATCGTGGGTTCCCTTATGTATTTATGCACATCCACGTTTTTCAAAAACGGCGCTTACTGAGGACATATATAGATTAAAATGTACATATATTTGAATAAAATGGAAGATATAGATTGTACTGCATGTTAGTTTACTTATTGTACCCAAGAGCAGAATTTAAGTCCATATGTCTTACTAACAAGAAGCTATGTTTCTAACCACAGCTCAAGCTGTAGCTCAGCCACGTAAGTGTGCCATGCTGTTTGTGAATGTTCGTTTGAACTATGATTTTGAGAAATATTGAATCATTGTATTATGTTGGTAATGACAGAACTTGTGACCATAGTTGGCTAATGATGCTTTTGGGAAACGCACCCCTGTACTAGTGATCATGAAGACCTTGATTAGCTTGCACAGGTGTGTTTGATCAGGGCTGAGGCCAAACTTTGCAGGGCATTGGCCCTCCAGGACCGTATTTGAGGAATCCTGGTCTAGATTGTTTCCCAGTTGATCAAAGTGGTGGTATTCTGGTTTAGCTTGTCCCCTGACGTGCCCAAAAACCCCATAAACTAAGGAAATAAATCAAACCTGACTTGACTGGCAGAGCAGTTAATACCATTAAGCCATCTTATGGTGGTTTAAGCCATGTTTTCTCCAACTAGGATGTTTATACCCTTGTTGTCTCATGACAAACTAATCATATAGGTAGCTCAAGGTGATCAAGCCCTTGGAATACAAGTTCTGAGTTTCTGTGTCAAGCCAGATCTTTGACATTAGAAAACTGCCACAAGCTCTTTTATCTCAATTGAACCTGCTGTTTTTGGAGTCTTGTTAGTAACATTCATATCCTCAAGGAATCAACGGCTTATTCTCAATGTATTTGTGGACTTTGATACAAGTAACTACAGTAATCTTTGCCTATATACATTAAGTTCTAGTGGAAGATTCACTTATATCCCATGCACTCAAATGAGCCGTAGATGGTCCTTGGCTTCCCTAAATGTTACGTGGTATGGCTATACTATAGACTAGTGCAGGGGTCTCCAACCATGTTCCTGGAGAGCTACCGTCCTTCAGAGTTCAGCTCCAGCTCCAATCAAGGTCTTCAGAGTTACTTGAAAGTAACTGACAGGTGTGTTGAAGCAGGGTTAAAACTGAAGTCTGTAGGAAGGTAACTCTCCAGGAGCAAGGTTGGAGATCCCTGGACTAGTGGTTGTCAATCCTGTTCCTGGAGCCCCAGCAGCTCTGAACATTATAAATGTATCCTTTGTCTGACATCAATTTCAGGTCTTGATTCTGGGGACCCATCGCTCTGCATGTCTCTCTTATCTTACTGCTTTTCCACCAGGCCGGGTGCCGGAGCCCAATTGGGAATCGGGCTGAGCTTTCCCACTCAAAAAAATTCTGGGCTGGTGCCTAGACCCTGGTTCCAAAACGGCGCCGAAACCTTGCTGTTGTTGAACGTGGGAACCTATGACATCAGTAGGCGGAGCTTCCACTACAGACTGCAGTTTGAAATGTGCCATTTTTTAAAAGCCGTCAGGTAAATTAACATCAAATAAATATGTAAGTGCAGTGGTCAGCAGAAGACACCAATGCTCTCTTTCTGCAAGAGATAACAAGTGATTCCGGTCACATGTTGGTGACGCAGAGGGTTCTGCCTCCTGCCAGTGGAAATGCGAGCCCCGGAGCACCGGCTCCGGCTCCGGCTCCAGCTCCGGCACCAGGCCTCAGTGGAAAAGCAATATCTGACACACTTGGTTCAGTTGATGGAGCTTGATCCTAATGAAATAATGATCCGAATAAGGTGTGTTAGATAAGGCAAATATAGGCTACAAAATGTGCAGGACTGGAGAACCACTGCTAAAGGCCCCGTACACACGGAGATGTGTTTAGCTTAATACATAAAAAAAAAAAAAAATTGTATCGTAGTGGCATTTCATCCAGATGGATCCAGCATTTTGGGAGCCTAAAACCAGTATTTTTTTTAAACTGGGTCCTAGAGTGGATACATCTGAAAATGACACCTTTACGTTTTCGTGTGTACAGTATATGTTGTGAAACGATGATGTCATCATCCCACGTCTTGACCCTAGTCAGACACCGCTATGTCACGTAACAGCAACAACAACAACGGCAGACTACATGCTTGTGTTCATGTTGCAGAAGCTACTGAGCCTATTAGCTTTACTAACTTTACTAGCTTTACTAGTATTGTCAGGTTTTACTAAAGACACGCAGTGATTAATTAGCGCTCAAAAAGGGGACACAGTTATTTTTGTGCCTGACCTTATTGAATACGCATTTTTAGGAGTTTCCCTTTCAGACGCAAAAGTCCAAGTCTTCTTCTCCATTTTAGTGTATCTCTGTGGCAGAATTACAGCGCCACATACTGGTCTGACATGGATTCTACATTGCTTTGAGTCTGTTTTCAGTGGTTTTGTATGTACGCAGATATTTCTTGAGATGACTTTGTCTTCCTTAAACTGTGTCTGTTCAAGATCTTCCCACTCTGCTTTCTTAAGAGAAATAAACTGCACCACATCTTACTATGAGCATACCGTGATGTCTTCAGTCTGGTCAATGGACCCCTATTCTAAACTTTAATCAGTCATGCTTGTTGAAATTTGACTACCTCTGTGTTATAATTTTTACATTCAGAAAACTGGTTTAAGAATTTTGAATTGAAAAACTTGAATTGGAATTAACATCAAATTACATGTTTCCACATTACATGATCCCACTGGTGGGTACACGTGAAGATGAAATTAATAAATTCTATTTTGATCTAAGGATCACGATTAGAGACAGGCTTCAATTTCTGATTTCCAAACATCAGCACCACCACCATTCCTTTCTCAGCTCTTCACCTGGACACCCAGCACTTCCAAGGTGCGTCACGTTTCACATCAACTCCAGTTCTGACACTCCAGGCTTCAAACTGCCTTTTCCATTGCAAGTTTATCTCTTTTGTAACAAACTCCTGTCAACCCAAGGCATAGCAGAACCACTGCTGCTGAATGTGATCTGTTTGTCTCTGTACTGTGTCAGATCAAGGTCCTCAGTTTATATTCCAGCTCAGGAGAGATTCAGACATCAGAATTACATATTACTTGTAAAAGGTAAAAGAGAGCATGCACATTCCAGCATAAAGTCCGTCAACCGCAGAACCTGACCAACTGTTATCACAGGCATCTGTCCTGGGCAGGAAAACAAACTCTTGTGTACTATTTTTCTCTCTTTACATCAAGTCTGAAAAGTGTCTTCTTGTTAAATTGAACTCTTTATAAAAGGGATGTCAATCCTACAGCTCCTGGAGGGCCACCGTTTTGCAGATTTTAGTTTTAACCCTGCTCCGACACACTTGTCTGGTCTGGTGATGCGTGATAGACAGTTATACGTTTTGATGTTGATGTACATGCCCCACAAAGCCTCCTCCCAACTGAAAAAGGCTGGCTCCAAAGTCAGGATAATATTCCTTGTCTACTGCCTTGCTGTTTCTTGAAGGCACACAGGGTGATGAACTTTGACAGTTTCATGTACCATAGACTACATTACTGCCAAGTCGCAGTTTGTGAGGCCACGGCTCAGTGTCAAAGCTTGTTGTTGTCATCATTGTGGTATTCCAGGTAACTGTCATGCATTCCATTTCCCCCCTTTACAGGACTTCTATTAACACCAGCTCATGCCACCTGCAGTTGAATGAACACTCATGCATTCTGAACAGTGAATTTCTGAAACCAGTTACAGGATGGAATCACACTGTTGGTGCAGTCGCACTGGAATCTACCTCAACAGAAGAACAGACATTTCAACTGCATTGTGCAGAAAAAGAATAAGGTTCAACAGATCTAAAAGCAAACTTTCACACAACTAAAGTTAACACATACACCCAGGGTGCCATGTTAAGCTTGGTTTTTTTGTCTGCTTTTGACACAATGTAACACTTGCACCTGGTGTAGACATTAGCAGCCATTAGCAGCCATCTCAGCCATTAAGTGACTGAACCCGAGTGAGTGGGGCTCATGGTGCGATGATGGAGAAGTATTTATCAATGTCTTGCTCATATGCAAATGTATTTGCCCATGTAACCTCACAGATCCTATTCAAATGAGCCATTTTTGTAGCTTAGTTACATAAATGTATTTCCCCCCTATTTTCTTTCTATTTAGGAGGAGGATTTGAGCTATAAAACTTGCAGGATATTTTAATGATACAAAGGCCTGTTATGTTTCAAAGATCAAGGAAAATTTGATTTTCATACCATGACCCTTTAAAAGCTATATTGACTTTGTAAATAACATATCTGTCACATATCTGTACATTCATTTAAACAATTACATTTTTTTCTATACTTCTACTTCTGTATATAGTGCATTATTTAATTTTCTATTTTTCTTATATTAGTGTTATATTCCATCTCTACTGTGTTATTCCTAAGTATGTTTACACTATGTCCGTACTTCCTTCCGCACTGGAAGCTCCTGTCGTCAAGTCAAATTCCTTGTTTGTGTAAACATACTTGGTAATAAAGCCCTTTCTGACTTCTGATTTTACCAGCCTTACCTTCACAAATGATATCCTCCAAACATTCAGAGTCCTGCTTATTCTAAAACAATTCAGCCTATATAACATTTAAAGTTACACATAGTTTACAGGAAAACAGTTCCTGCATTACTCATAAAATGTGTTCTGATCTTCATCTCAATCTCAAGTCACAATTATAGACAAACACAATCAGGTTCTGGACTGTTACTACTCTGTTACACACTGCACACCAACTATAAAACCTCATAGTGGAGGAGCATATTGGTTTGGGTCAGGGCACTTGCAATCACTGAAGGAAAAACGACTTCAAAAGTGTATCAAGACATTTTTACAGGAGAATATCAGGACAGCAGTTCATGACTTCAAACATTAGAGAGGCTGGGTGAAGCAACAAGAAAATGATCTAATGCACACAAGTACATCAACCAAGGAATGGCTGAAAAATATGTGTTTTCCGGAGTACTGACCTTAAGCCATTCAGATGCCATGGCATTACCTAAAGAAAGCTGTACCACCCAGACAACCTTGAAATATTGATAACCTGAATCAGATCTGGAGGGATGGTCTAAAAATGGTAAAAAGTCTTATAAGCAGCTACAGAAAACATTTAGAGGAGGTTTTGGTGGTAAATGTAGAGCCAAAGGTTACTCAATTCAAGGGGTTCACTTACTTTCTCCACCTTGAGCTATGAATAAAAATGTGAAAAATAAAATTGTTTGTGTGTTATTAGTTAGTTTTATGTGTAACACATACAGATATTTTCAAAGGGTTCACAAACTTATTCTTGCCACTGTTTGTATGAACAAGATCAGCAAGGACTGGATTACACAAGCCCTGAACAATTTTTGCAGTCCCTGGGATAATTTACATATTTCTGTTTCTAAATGTTTAATCATTTTTAAAGTTTATAGTTTGTATCGTATTTAATATTGGTGATCAAATTGTTTTTCTAATCAATGTTTTAAATGGTCAGTTGGTTATTTAAATCAATAGCTATGAAATACTCACCTCTCTACCATCAACTCTATGTGAAAGTTTACAGCCATTCCGCATAAGATGGTAAGACTTGTGCACTATAAGTGTGTATAGCAAATACTGCCACATGAATGACTCATGCTGCTCGGTGGACCATAAATCATTTCTATTCATTCTTAAAGGTACACTGCACATTATAGCGTTGATTGTTTGTCAGTTTAAAGCGAGTGCCATAAATCAATTCAGCTATTCAACATGCATGAAATGTTACTCAGAAAAGGTCTATAAAATGAATTGCAGTGGGTTGAGAGCTTGCGTGGGAATGGTGTGTTATAAAATTATGACATTTTTTTGACAATTACCTATATGTACCCACCTTATTCTTCCCATAAATGGGCACAGCCGTTTGTAAATTCTATGGGTCTGGCTTCCAGGTGTCACTTGCTTCCAGCTATTTTTAGCTTTATAAAACAGCTTGTTTTGCTGCTTGATATTGCAAATTGGCGTATCTTACCATATTATTTTATTGTATTATCTTAATTATGAACACAATGTTTTGTAGTGCAAACAGTTTTACTGTTTACTGCACTTCATTATTTCTCTACAGCGGCTAATGAACCGGAAGTCTCGCACATTCACAGAAAAATTTCTGTGTTAAAAAATAAGGTGGATAAGATCACTTAAAAAATGAATTTATTTATTGCGTATGGATGTTTAAAGGGATAGTTCACCCAAAATGAAATTGATTTACTATTGATTTACTCATCCTCAAGTCATTCCAAACCTGTATGATTTTCTTCTGTTGAATAAGATATTTTGAGAAATGTCTGAGTTATTTTCTTTCTGTACACTAGAGGTCAAATCTTCTTTTGTGTTCTGCAGAAGAAAGAAAGTCATATAAGTCATGAGGGTGACTAAATGATGACACAACTTTCATTTTTGGGTGCACTTTAAGGATGTGGAGATGATATATTTTTCCAGACAGGAGGAAGCTTATAGTACTGTCTTTGATTCTGTTGTCTCAACTCTTATCTCTTTCTCCATGAGTTGTTCATTAGTCAGTGACTGTGAAGATAATTAACGACTCTGGTTGTGGAGAGTGTAAATTATGTTTATCAGCTGAGCTCCTGTTACCCTCGACTTCTCCTCCCCTTCATTTGTCCGCACCGCCTCACTAGATCTCAGCAGCTCAAAGACGCTACAGTCAGACAGGATGTTTTATTCGCATAAGACAGGTTAAGTGAGTATTATCTGAATTCTCAGAGGACATTATCAAACCTCTGTTCTGCTATTTGCTGAAGTCTTTTTGTCAAAATGTGCACCATCACACTTTTGGGTTTATTTATTTCATAATCAGTCTGTTTAAGTATAGTATTGCGATATCATTTGTTTGCACAATTGCACATCATGATATCATTCAGATTTGCAGGGTCTAGCCACATATCCTTTCGTTACTTTAGAACATCAATGTAAGCTTTAGAGATAAACACATTTTTACAAATCATTTTAGGCTAATAGTGTATAGGGATATTTTATTGCACGAATAATGAATGAGATTAATAAACACCACCACATTTATTAAACACAGTTAATGCACTGACCTAATTTGATATAATGGTTACATTTTGTTCTGTGATTTCTAAAGACTATTAAGAGCTGTTGTGACAGCACACGTAAACACACATTAATGTTACACTATTAATCCGAAGAAACAAAGAATTTCAGAACAAAATGTCTCCATTATTTACAAAGTTGTAAATATGTAATAGTATGTGTGTAATAGTGTGTGCATTTTCGATGCTATCAATACAATTATATTGTCTGTTTTAGTGTCAGTCCAAAAGTTCAAAAACATATATGCACACTTTTGGATGTTTTTATCAGCTGTTTGGAATCTCATTCTGACGGCACCCATTCGCTGCAGAGGATCCATTGGTGAGCAAGTGATGCAGTGCTATATTTCTCCAAATCCGATGAAGAAACAATCTCAACTGCATCTTGGATGGCCTGAAGGTGAGTACATTTTCAGTTCATTTTCAATTTTGGATGAACTATCCCTTTAAGTGCCCCAAAGCCCATTGAAACCTTGGGAGAAAATCCGTAATACTCTTTAGGAGAACAATAGGGCCCTGCACACTTTCAATGCTTGGACCCTAATAACCGACAGGAATGTCTGGGCTTGATTGTATAAAGACAAAACTAATTATTCTTGCTGGCATCACCACATTGGCACACACTAGTAAATCCGTCTTCAATATGAGAGACTACAGTTATGAAAAGCTTGTATTTAAATAAATTTTAACTGCATACACAATGTTGAGCGTATAGTAATTTATATTTTTAAAGTTTCTTTTCCAGACACTCAGCATTTCTGATGGAAATTAATATCTGCAGAAATTAGCAGCAGACTGGCCAGAAAGGATGAATAGAACACATTTTACGAGCTTGGCTTAAGAACAGCAAGTTGTTAATTAAGAAATAACATGAGCGATCACCCCGCACTCCCACCCCCATCCTCTCAACCCTGCACTGTTCTCCAGAAAAGCTTATTTCATGCTTCGCTGAATACCTCCATCTCAATGTCACTCGTTCTCATAGAAAGAGCACAGTACAAGCACGCACACACAAATGCAACAGGCATTTCTGTTTATGCACTGCTTTCTCAGGAAGACTCTGACATTAAAATGGTAATTCGGCAGAATTGTAAGGACCTCGCTTTGACCTCCGTGTCCCTGGAGTATTTGGGAATCTGTTTTGTGAACCTGTACCGGTTTCAATCCTTCGATGATGCAGGAAGGTTAAGCGTGTTGTGGTTGTCTTAATCAGACTAGTTTTAAAGGCTATTTGAGCACAGATTCATTTAGAAAAGAAAGTTTCATTTATAGGGATACTAAAAGTAAAGGAATAGTAGTATCATTCACTGATCCTCATGTTGCTCCAAACCCATATATTGTTGTTTTTCAGTGAAATACAAAAGCAGAAATGCTCCATATAGAAAATCTACACAGAGCTTAATCCATACAATGACAGTTCCATCATGTTTCTCCAGCACCAAAAGGCACTATATATATATATATATATATATATATATATATATATATATATATATATATATATATATATATATATATATAAAATTCCATATGTTGACTTACTGTACCATTTTAATGCTTGGTTTCTGTCAGGGGAAATATTAATGTGCAGACAGATAGCTGGAGAAGTTTGATGAGGGGAGTATAGCATATGGAACTGATTGGAAAAAGTTATCTGCTAAAACACAGATCCTTTTCAATGAGAGGAACGAGCAGAAGTTTAGCTACAGTGAAACTGTGATAATAAGAGGGAAAAGCATCACAGCACTGCAGGAGCTGCACAGAGCACTGCCCGTATCTAGTGTACAGCAGGATCTGTGGCTTAAATGAGAAAGTCTGACATACATTCATTATGCTTTTATGTTAGCTATGCCTTGAACATGTGAAATTTTAAGATTTTATAAATTTTTACTTCTGGTAGAAATAAACAGTCCAGGTGTCAGAGTTTAATAATAATAATAATATTTATTATTATTATTGATTAAACTTGACAATTACTGTATTATTATTATTTTGAAAATAACAATTTGCTTTCTTGATTTATAGTTAAAAGTATACTGAGTAGAAGTAAATAGGATATAAAAAAAAATAAGAAATGATTTTGAAGTCTCATTTCCTACCATATACCTTTCTCTGCTCTACCATATTAAATCTGAATTCTGCCATATCTTTTTCCTGATATCACAGGTTATTTTCACTCTGAATCCTCCCCTTTCTCATCCTAACACTATACTGACAGCTATACTGACATACAAATTTAATTATATATATATATATATATATATATATATATATATATATATATATATATATAAATAAATAAATAAAAGTAACAGATTTGGCATACCCTCTAAGGTTTCTGTTTGCAACATTTTTTTGCAGTGTTGAGCTGTGCAGCAAATCACAGACACATCTATTGATTTCTTTGAGCACAATGGCCAATCAGAGGCATTTAAATCTATTATGCAATGTCCACTTTTACCTGGTGTTTGGACATAAATGTGTGCTGGCGGTGTGTGAACACAACCACCCTACAATGATAAAAATCCACCCACTCCCCTTTAAATCAAATCAGTCTCACTAGGCAAGCGGTTTTGATTCTCTAAGTAGTGTGACACCACATTGCTTAGGCCCCACCCACGGCAGCTGATTGACAGCCCTGCGTTGCTACATTGCTATAGTTTCCGTCCTCAGCGAGTTGTGTTTGGTTGTATGCTGTCCTCCATTTTCTCCACTCTCAAGCAGCTGTAACGTCAACAATGTCTCGTAAGCAGTCTTTGGATGTAAGACTGAACATAAGAGTCTTCATTTTCTCCCAACATCTGAGCCACTGAGGACGCTGTGGATTACTTCTATTTTTCAAAGTAATGCGCCTCAAAATCTACCTAACTGCGTTTATGTCTGTGCAAATCATTCCACTCCAGACTGCTTTGAGAATATCATGTCGTTAGAGTGCTCAGCTATCATTGAACCGTATTTGTGTATGTACATTATCAAAGTATTTTAATTGATCAGCGCCATGCTTTCAGTGCATTTGGCTTCCTATACGTGCTGCTGAACACTGGATCTCTTGCTCTCGGTCATGTTGCTTCTACCGGCTGTTCATTGCTGTAGATATGCAATGCAGAGAGACTGGAGACAGGGCGGGAATACGCAGCTCATTTGCAATTAAAGTGATACACAGCAAAACAGCTCTTTTTTTAGACACACCCCAAAAATGACATTTTCCGGCTGTTGTAATAAATGATCTGTTGGGTGTTTTGAGCTGAGACTTCACAGACACATTCTAGGGACACCCAAGACCAATATTACATCTTGTAAAAAGGGGTCCTTTAAGTTAGACAGATTTCACTCACCGCAGTAAGGACGAGTTTTTGTCTTATTAAATGAGGAAATGATAAGAAAAAGATGGCGTTAATCGACATCGTATTCTCGAGAAGGTGAAGAGCACTGGGAGTTTCATAGATTGACGGTGAGTGTGTTATTGTTCTATTTGTCCTTTTAGAATAAAAGAAACATAGCAGTCTGCTGTGTTTAAAGAATATGCATTTTTCTTTGTAATACTTTCCTTCTGTGTTTACACTGGTTTTCAAAACGGCTTTTGGTGCAATAGCATCATCAATCTTTTGTGAAACTGCTGTGCCTCCGGGAATGTGATTAAAGCTCAAATCTAATTGAATGGCTTGTTTCATTGCATAGCTGATCTATCCACCTTTTTCCAGAGTAACCGATGAGCGCTGCCATGATGGATTCTAACTTCCGTTTGGGTGTTCTCGTGATCTAGTCTCCATAGAAATCCATGATAAAACAGGGTAAAAAAAAAGATTGACTGAATTAATTAAACTGAATTTTTTTCAATGTAACTGAATACAAAAATTTGTGCAGGGTTAAGCTGTGCTGTTGTTGGCTGCCACAGTAACGGCAATAAGGTTAAGGAATTTCTGTGAAGTACTTGTTTTATATACCAGCAAATATGTCCATGTCATCTACCCACTCATTAAACTATGACAGGTAAGTTCCTGCAAAAAGATGGTCATTGTGACATTGTACAGTGATGAAACTATGGTGCCATGTGCTTTAAAAAACAAAAAAAAACAAAAAACATTTTCATAGGTTTAAAGTTATATTTTTAGCTCAGAATATATTTTTTCTTGTGACTAACAATACTTACAGTTTCATCACAAACATACAAATGCAATGGATTGCATTTAATAACATCTTATGTTGTATTGTGCATTTAAAGGTAAACACAGGACATCACAACTGATATCTCCTTTGGCAGTGCAGCGTGAAATAATCTAATGCTTCACACATTCACCTGCATTAGTCAAGATTAACCTGAGAGCAATACATTAAATCAGGACACATACAAACATGTCTAATAGAAATGTATAGAACACACACACAGATTATGACAACATCATGAATTTAATTAAGTATGCATTGAATTAATGACTAGATGTTTTGTAGGGTAAGACTATTCAACAGATAACCAGTGTAATGTATTTTGATCAATGTGACATAAGCAGTTGATAATGTAGGAAAGAGCAGACAATTGTACATAATCAATTGTGTGAAAGCACTGCCAAAAGAATGAGAAGCAAAAGAATAAGAAATTGCTTTCATGAGTTCGCTTGATCTCATAATCATAGGCAAAAGATAAGTAAAACAGATGTGCTGTGCTGCCTGTGATTGTTTCTAAATCAAGATGGAGCTTGATTTTGGAATGAAGGCCTGCATTTGCACGTTTACATCCACTTTTCAAAATTATTAAACTTAAGCTCAAAACCTAACTTAATACAAAACTGAACTAGATAGGAATTTGTTACAGTAATTTCTACAGTAATATTATGAAATTCCAAATTTAAAAAAAATGAAATACAATGAGAGGAAGCATGACAATCAAGCAATCACTTTTGTCAATTAGTTTCAAAGTTTAAGTAAAAGAATGTTAACCAGAATGGAGCTTGTAAATCAATTAAAAGATGCACACCGGGTATATTTTCCTTTGGTAATCTGGCAACAAACAAGTCACTCAATGCAGACCAGGAGGCATTAAAATTAAGTTTGACATCTGCTGTTCACTTTCTGTAAAGCACTTTTGGAGCATGCTTGATGGATCTTTTTGTATATATATAATTTTATATATTATTTATAGTAAATTGCCTTTTTTAATCTAAACAATTTAACAAGTCTAATTAGGTCAATAAGTATTTTTGAAAAACATAAAATCCCTTTTTTCCATTCAACCATTTTAGCAGTACTGTCACATACAATTGGCCATCTTTTACTATTTAAGTGAACTCAGTTGATGATTTTATATTTGTTTTATCTCTCTTGTGTTGCCATGCATTTCCCTCTAGCAGCAATAATGATTTGACCCTTCACTTCTATTGTCTGTCTGTGAATATCTTTATATGAATAACATCGATGGCAGCCTGTCAGCGTCTATTTCTGAGACCACAGGAACAGACTCTAAAAAAGCAGCCTGTGTTTTCGTATGTCAGTCTGCTGTCAGCCAGACAGAGAGACGGGTCAGTATCACAGCAGACAGCCTGGCCTCCCCGGGCAAGAGATCGAGAGACAGAGAGAAAGAGAGAGAGAGAGAGAGAGAGAGAGAGGAGAAAACACCCCGCTGTCTCTTCACAAGCTCAAGAGTGTGTTCTTAAAACAATACACTCACACTTACACTACTACAGCACACCCATAATAAACCTGCTCGAAGTCTGCATCTCTAGATTGGATCAGATGATTGAAAATACAGCCACAACATAAATAATGAATTCATTATCATCTATGGGTGAAACACAGTAATTAGTCTCATCGAACAAATCATCCACTATGACAGATACGTCTCATTAGTGGCTCGGGCGTGAGAGTGTGCTCTCTCTCAGCCGATGACACCTCAGACAATGTTTGTGAAGACAGGCATTTGAATAAACCCAAATGAGCTAGAGCCAGCCTGTGAGTGTAAGTCAAGAGTGATTTAAACACTGTCAGCGGTGGCTTTCATTGTGTGACATCACTGAGACCATAAAACTAACACTTCATTTCTTAAGACATGGCATTTTTATTTATTCATATATTCATTTATTTATTTATTTTAATGACATTCTTGGAGATCAATCAAAAAGGGCAACTTATTTGCATTCAGAAGTTAGAACTTCAACAAAGCTTTTATAAGTAACTTATCATTTTCTGTTAATTAAATGTATTAGCATAGACTGAGTCACATTTAATGTTATTGCATTAAGCAATAAAATATGAAACCAAGTGCCATTTACTCGAAAAATAACAAGCACACTTTTCAAGCAAAGCATTTCACAGACAGAAATTTTTGAAGCTTAAGAACAATAAAACTTAATATAGAGAGCCCTATAGTTATAGCATGACACTTTGTGGTTGTGAAATGTTAGTGAAATATTGTATTGCCAGGTTTCACAGATGAGGTTTAAACCTAGTCCCAGACTAAAATGCATATTTGAGCTGTCTTACATCAAAGCAACTTGCACTGACATATAGTCAAATATTAATTTGTTTTCAGTGTTTCAGTGCATTAATTTGTATCAGTGTGCACACCAGTAATGTTTATTTATTTATTTATTTATTTATTTTTGCTGTCCAGACTTTCCAAAAGCTCTGAGAAAAGTCAACACTGGACCACTCATTCTCAGCAGAACTATTTCAATGGTTGGCCATTTTTGCAAACTAAATCTGCCTTTAGAAGATATGTAAATATTTAAAAGATATAAACAACTAGATTTGAACAACTGGAAACAACTCTGCTTTGGAACCAGTGTGTGCACTAACCATTTCTGAACACTAAATATTGGTTTTGGACCAGATATAGCCTATCTTTTGCATACAAAATAACTTGTATCAGATCACATTAGAAAGTGGCCCAAATCAGGCCCAAAAAAATCTGACCTCATGTGTTTTTGCTGTTTAAATACATGCAACAAGATTCTATGTATGTTAGATATCTGTACAAACACTACAAGTTATTTCACCTTAAGCACACCTTACTTGAAAAAATATAGTGGATGTTGATTTAAAAAAAAACAAAAAAAAAAAAAAAACAGATGAATGCAAACTTGTCCAGAGGTTATCAAGATGTATTCCCCTCATGTCTAATTTATGCATACTGTTTTAAACACTCTGATGCAGTAGCTCTACGGCTGAATGAGCTAGTAGTATGTTCTATGGATCATTGAACAAAATCCTGGGGAGAGCATGCACCACACCTCAAACCTCAACTCAAACACTCACTCTCTCAGGAAGGCTGGATAGAAGCTCTTGGGGGAATAAACCACTAAGTTCGATCATTTTAAACTCTCTCTCTTCATAGTGGGCAACAACAGACTTCGATGTATTTTGAGGAGTGATCCCTGAGCGTCTCTGAATGTAGTGTCAGTGTAGTAAATTCTCCATGGACCACCTAGGTTACATGGCAGCTATACAGACTGTTACTGCGATTTCGCCAAACTGGATGTTTCAGGTTTATAAAGTGCTTTTCACAATCATTTGAAAGGAGCCAGTTCTGCTCTGGCTACAGAGTCTATATCAACTTCAGTTTGCTGTGTATACTGGACTGTAAGAAATCAGTGTTTTTGAGTTTTGTGAGGTTAAACATGGAAAACTTCAGAAAAGACACTTGTCTGTTCCAGGACAGACAAAAAATGTTGATCCAGTAACACGTTCTACTTGGCAAAATCACGTTCATTGCCTCCTACTACAAGTTGTTCACTAGCATCTCCAGAAAAAGCATTTTCCTAGTATTGCTTAGCACTTTTTTGCCAGCCTCTTTTTGTTAAGAAGAACTAAATACCCTTGAGCAAGCCATTTCACATCTTAGTAACACCCCTGTGCAGATATTTCCTACGTAGGCGCAGTTCTTTGAGTCTAGAATGGCAAAAGAACAAAATCTCCTAAACAGTTTGTCATGATAATATTTCAAAAATATGTTAAATCACCCCAAAATCTGCCACTGGTAGTATCCCAAATTAGTAACACTTTATTTTAAGGAGCATTTCTCACTATTAAGTGAAATGTGTATTACTAACATATTGGCTGTTTATTACTTATAAAGCACATATTAATGTCTTATTCTGCATGACCGTATTTTAGATCCCATAATCCTACCCTATACCTGAAATTAACAACTACCTTACTATTATTAATAAGCAGCAAATTAGGAGTTTATTGCGGCAAAATTTGTAGTAAATACTATTAAGTACAAATTTTGCCACAATAAACTCCTAACTGGGAGAAATCACAATTCTCACTATTAACTAACTATTATAGTTAGTTAATAGTGAAAATTGTGTTTTCTCCCAGTCATTTTATTTTCATCTGGAGGAACACAGCACCTCTGTTGGCAAATACGACACCCAGCATTTGTTTTCGAGCTAAGAACTAGTCTCTGAGAGCCATACCATTCATCTAAAATCCCTTTGAAATGATAAAGGTAGTGAGACTATAGTCTTCAGGGCATAAAAATCACATGGTGGAGGTGTTGATTCATACCAAAACATTTATTCTTTAAGTGATGATAAACAATTTGGTTGTAATTTAAAAAGGTGAAATGCATCTTAGAGACAGACGTCCAATAGCTTTTGACAGTCATTACACTGTTTTTATGTTCCTGATCAAATACAGATTTTTACTGTATCTCTTAGCTCCTCATTTTTAGCAAAATTAAATTCCAGCAGTGAAATAATGCTCCATGACATCATAGACCAAGCCATCAATGTTCCATGTGGTGCTTTGACCTGAGCTATAAATAGCACGAATTCATGAGTATCACTCAGTAAAGTTCAGATTGAACAGTCTTACTTCTGCATAGAAAAGCATGCTAAATTCATGAGCTCTAATGCACTGGTTTCGATCACACGCGCGACTCATTTTTAATGCACTCAGAGAATGAGAGCAGGAGGAGGACGTGGAGTGGGCAGCTTTGTGGAGTTTTAGTAGACTTAATGATTTAGCTGAAGAATTGAATATAAGGCATGAGGGGACACTACCTAAAGAAGGAGAGTATGTTGGCAAAATTGAGTCACTTTATGCTGTCTTTTTGTTTTAAAATGTTCTATTGGGGAAATTCTCTGCCTGTTATCAGACAGTACAATGACTCGATTCTTGCTGAAGTTACTCCTGTTACAACATGACAGAAATTAAACTTCTAAAATTGCTTTCAGAAAACATTCAGAGACTGGTTTTCAATTCTATTATTGCTTTTTGGTGGACTAATGGTATTTTATGGGCTAATAATGCTGTACTGTCACAGTGTTGCAAAATAATATGCTTTGTTGTATGAAATGCTTGGTTTTCAAAAACTGTTATGATGTTAGTTAATATTGTATTGTCAATCTTTAACTTGACTAATGTTGTTGTATTCATGCCGTTACTCCATTGTTTCTCAATGGTAATCTTGGCTGGGACATTTGTTTTTCCCTTTATGTAAGCAACTGGAAGTGCCAGCTAACTAACTCTTTCACTCTTGGTAATATCTACCAGTTTGACTCAATATCACTAGTTTATGCCTTGTCTTTTACTCTTAGGTCTATGTGAAGCTTTTTTGATGTGTGTGCAATGTCTATGACTTACGATGTTTCTAGACAAGGTGCTGTGGATAGCTGGTATGTTTTTCAGGGTCAGAGATCCTCAATACCTCTGCACAGGTAGAGAGAGCCACTGCAAAAATAAGAAGAAAAACAGTCTTTAAAATAATGGCCTAGTCCTTGTAGTAATAGTAGTAGCATATATTGCTTTAAGGCAGTGGTTCTCAGCTCCAGTCTTTGTGATCCACTGTTCTGCACATTTTGTATGTCTCTCTTATCTGTGTTAAATAAGAAATTCATTTAAAATGTGCAGAGTGGTGGATCACCAAGACTGACGTTGAGAACCACTGCACTGAGAGATGTCATGCGAATATGATAGATGGAAATACAGACTTAATTTAACAAGTTACATCAATCAGACCACAGAAATTTAATTTGTTTTAATCATATAAGCTTGCATGCTGAAGAACACCCATGGGCCACTTACTGACACTGATGGAAACTGACCTTTGATGAACATTGGCATATATATGTAAACAATAAAGTACGAGAAGCTGTGCTGTATCTCAGCATGAGAAAACATTCCTGTCTTTTTGTTTAAACAGAGCGGTTCACAGCACAGCACGAGTCTTCCTACGAAACATCATTAAAAAGTATAATTCAATGAACATACACTACCATAACTGAAACAGAAAACGTATAAATAGTATATGCATTTCAGCAACTGTGGCCTTTCACAAACACGCACATTTAGTAGGGAAAAATATATCATACAAATCAGCTGAAATACATTTGTTTTAAATTACTTTTTGACTGGTAATCTGGTGAAGTCAAGCAGGGTTGAACATGGTCAGTACCTCAAAAAGGAGACCATCTAGAAAAGCTACGGCAGCTGATGAAAGAGGTATTGCCTCAAACACTTTAAGTTAATAAAGACAAGTTTTACATTAGAAGAACTTTATATTGTTATTTGGTAATACACAAGCATGTTAACTGCACTTTTTTTTTTTGTTTGAAGTTTTATAATTTGAAATATTGAGTAAGCTGACACAATTTATTAGTTGATTGCACTGACCACGGTCTTGGGGACTGGGCTTCAACTTTCATCATGCTTCATGACTCATGAATAATGAGATTTAATGCCGCAGAAACTAATCGATGAAATCAATAATGAAAATAATTGTATATGAATTTGATTAACCATTAATCATATCTGCGCCCAGTTCACAAAACATCTACAAGTCATGTCACTTTATGGCAGTGAATAACACATTTCTATGGACAAAACGCATCTGAAATATTGTATAGCAGAGGACACAAACAGCTGCTGTGGGAAAAGTGGACAAAACAAGTTATCCAAAACATGACAAAGCTTTATATTATGCTTTTCAAAAAAGCTCGTAGGCATATAGTAAAACTAGACTTTCCTTGTCGGGTGCTCTGGATGATGTGTGTGCTGTTTAATGCATCTGGATACCTGTTTTCCTCAGCACATAACTTATACATAACATTTTAAGGTTATATCCTTATCTGTAAATGTTAGGACATCCCACAAGTATTTCCATTTTTTTTTTTTTCCTATTGAGTTCATCCTGACAGTTAGTGAGTCTCCATTAAACTTCACAGACGTCATTGAACAAGCACTGGCATGAACGTTTCTTTGGGATCCGGGGCTTGACAGCTGTTGAAGTAATGCGATCGCTCAGCAGGAGGGAGGTTTTTATTCACACTGCAGTTACACTGCTGCACTACACTTCAACATCACTACCTTAAAATTTACAGCTATTCTCTGCTATCCAAAGTACATCAACTGGTCAAGGAGTACCTCAGAGATCGATTCTTGGACCCATCATTTTCTCCATGTAGAGTACAATACTTTTCTAGGACATTATCCATTATTATGATGTCATACAGATTTACTTTTTATTTCAACCAGATGATCCCATGGTAGCTGTACATATCTGGGACTGTCTGGCGGACATCATAGTATGGATGAAAGCACATCACCTACAACTCAACCTAGTGAAGACAGAGTTTTTTAACGTCCCACCCATACAGCACAACTTTACCATCCAACTAGGATCATCAACAATAATCTCAACCAGACCAGCGACAAATCTCGGGGCAATCTTTGATAACCAGCTGATCTTTAAAGGCCACATTGAAAGCACGGCCATACTGGTTTGAATTACACAACTTCAGGCAGATCAGGCCCTTTCTGCACAACTTCTCATGCATGACCCTTGTCATTTCTGGGATGTACTATTGCAATACTCTTCTGGCTGGCCTTCCATCGTGTTCAATTAAACATCTACACATGATCCAGAAAGCAGCAGCATGACTGGTCTCCAATGTGCCCAAAAGTGCTCTCATCACAGATCTCCTCATCTCTCTGCAACTCATATTAAGTTTAAGACATTGATGCTTCCATTCAGAACAGCAGGTTTAATCTGACTGATAGGGGTCAAACAGGTTACTATTTGCCAGATAGGTTGGATGAAAACCATTCAGTCCAGAGCTTTGGTTATAAAGAAAAAGGGTGAAGTGTAGGTGTAGAAATAAGATATAGGGCAGAAGATGACACAATACCTCTGGGACAAGAGGAGAGGGAATGGTATAATGGGGGCTTGTTTCCCACTGCTTGAAAAGCTGGAGTATGTTTTACTTGCTGCAGAGATGATGACAGGTGCAGATGTATCTGGGGTTTTGGAGAATGAGTTGCAGATGATGACCACTTTGTTTTTGTAGTGTGTGAAGTCATTAACAAGAACTGTGGATGGCAGAGTAGGAGGAGGAGGCATGAGAAGGTTGAAAAGACTTGTGTGGGTTGATGATTGTAGTGCTGATTCCAGAATGGAAGAATGACGTTTTTTTGTTTTGATATTGGAATAAGGTTTTCTTTGATTTTCTTTCTGCTATATTTCTGTCCTGCTACTCGAATGAGTCTCTTGGATGCATGTGCTGATCTGTTTTGAGACTACAGGGCAGAGGGTGTGCAGTGTTAATGAGATGGTGGATTTCAGGGAGGCAGCTTGTGAGAAATAGTAGATAGGAAGTGTGATGAGAGTTAAAGAGGTGAGGGAGAGGCGTGAGGCAGTCTGAAGGTCCCTTAAACATAACCATGGATAGGTGGGAGAAACAGGAATCGGCCAAGGGGAGTGTTAAAGTGATGCTGACTCAGGGCTTGTCTACCTACACTTGCAGTCTTGGCCGTTTGAAAGCTTGTGCATATGACAGGAAGTAAGTGTGCAAGACTGTCCAATGCCTGAAAAATGCTAAAACTCAGTGCACTTATAGCACTATATCTCTAATACCTCTTCTGAGCAGTATTTAAGGGTAAAAGTATTTAAGACTAAGGGCCAGTTTTACTAAACAGCGCAAATTAGCGCGAGAGCGCAATTCCAAAACAGCGCCAATGGGAGGGGAAATATCTGAGGGTGATTTACTAACAACACGCAAATTAAAGAACACAGATGCAACATCTCATTTACATATCGACCAACACAATATACCAAGCGCAGCACAAATTAGCGTAGTCACAAATAAAGAATAAAGAAATAAAAAAGCCAGAGTATGTTGAAAGGAACCATAGGCCAAAAAATGAAGGGTTGCAAGAAGTTTTGATAGACCTGGTATTGCGTGACTCATAGTTGAGGGTTCCAAGTCGTCTTTTATTTCCTGAAGCAAATTAAAAATAACATGGCTTGGCAAACGATATGTTCGGATAATGTGTTCTTCTGCCATTCAAAATAAATTAATACATGTGGAAAAAATCGTCTCCCTTCTGCCAAGTGCTCTCTGTTCTCTGCGGTGCCTCCTCCTAGTAACAATAATTGCAGCCATTTCAAGTGTAAAATAGTTTAAGACATGCTTTTTTTGAGCATTAAATAATGGCACAAATACCAGTAATTTGACGAGCTCAAACATTAGTAAATCTTGTTGCATGATTCATTTGAATACTCTCCTCCCATAAATTTTGCGTCTGAAAGGGAAACTCCTAGAAATGCATATTCAATAAGGTCAGGTGCAAAAATAAATGTGTCCACGCCTTTTCAGCACTAATTCATCTCACTGCGCATCTTTAGTAAAAACTGACAGTACTATTTTAACGCCAAAAGACAGTTTGCACTGGCGCTGGCGCAAACTGTTAGTAAAACTGGCCCGAAGAGTTTTTCTTTTTCATAACAGTTTGAACAGCCCAAACCACAAGGAATCTTATTTTTCAATTCTGATTTGGGCCACTAAAACAGATACAGGTGTTATGTTTTGCATTGTGACCTGGGAGTCACTCAAAATATGTTACATTACGTAACCTGTTCAAGTCAGGTCCTAATCAGTCAGTTGGGATTCATTCTGCGATAACAACCGGCTGGGTATACATTATACCAATTACAGCTACTTTCCACATTAAGGAAAAAAAAAAAACCTGACACAAAATATTGATTTAGCTCTTTAAACACAAAGCTTCTGCAAAGAAAACAATTCAATCAGAATCAAGTATTCCAGAGAGTGGTGTAATAAATACCATTAGTTGGTATACTAGTAGATGGTGGAGGGACA
Source organism: Spinibarbus caldwelli (assembly GCA_039654775.1). Classification (NCBI taxonomy): domain Eukaryota; kingdom Metazoa; phylum Chordata; class Actinopteri; order Cypriniformes; family Cyprinidae; genus Spinibarbus; species Spinibarbus caldwelli. The sequence goes on along the minus strand of CM077246.1, from coordinate 30,917,038 downwards.
ATGAGGTGTTAAAACACGAACATGCAAACCCTGACTCCATTGGCCTCCGTGCTGACCTCTGTATGACAGAATGCTGCATGTCATCTTAGTTGTTCTTTGTTCTTTTGCTCATGCAGGTCAGTTTATGACCAAGTTCACACTTTAATATGAAAAAAGAACAAACAAACAAACAAACAGAAATCGAATCGGAGCAATAAATCAGAACTGACCACTAAGGCTTTACCTGTAATATTCACTTCTGTTTCTTATTTGGCTTGTTGATGCCTTATTTGGATCCTGATTCTTGTCATATCACAAGTTACTGACATTATTATTCTTAGTTAATAAACATTTGGCTTGATATCAACATACACAGATGTTGACAGCATATAAAGCAAAGTATTAGTGATGAAGGAGGTATGATAGAAACAGAAGCCACAAAAACAATTAGAGACATATTGGTTAAATTAACATCATAAAGAAATCTGTGTAAGTCCAACTATTATGCAAATGAACACAATGCAGTGTGACTTACAGACGTGACAAACTATAAAGTATTAACATTCTAAACAATGACAATAAATAAGAAACAAAAACAAAAGACAGGGTTGAGGAAACATGCACACCATAGAGTTAGCTCTTATGGTTAATGGTTTCAACTTTCAGGTTGTTTGCGCTCTCCTGTCTGGTTCTCCATGTAAACCCTACACTAAGTGGGACATTAATGTGGACTTTTGGTCTTGTGGCCTTTGATTGCAGATGTCTGTGATGTTCAAGACCATATTCTGTAACAGTTGCAACTTTGCAAACCTAGTTGCCTATAGTCTTCTCTATTTCTAAATCATCACTGCACATGCATGATCCAGCTGTCTCTAATACTTGAAATCTTGTGATGAGAAAACATCATCAAATATGGAGAGTGAATATTTACAGATCATTAAAGTATAGAATGTTGTAGAATCTATAGAACTAGCAAATTCATTCATTAAGACATATCTTACTGAGAGGAGTGACATAACATGTCGGGGACTCACACTCTAATGAGAGCCGCTTCTCTCACATCTTTCCTCTAATGTGACATTGCAAACTTCAAAGCTGTTTTTTCCTGCTTGAAATCAGATTGAGATGAAGCACGGCACTGGTGCCATAGCCATATTAATTAATACGAGAACATCTACAGTCCTGCTGCCTGAAAAATGAAGCAGATATTTCAAGGATTTTGAAGGCCCTCTGATCACAGTGTGGTCATGTTAAGTGTTTGGATTGAGATGGGGGACTAGTAGTTTAGTGTTCCCAAGGCAACGGTGAACCCAGTGGACTTTTATGTTCATGGGCAGAAAAACTGAAACCTGAACATCAGAAGGAAAAAGTCATATTTGCTATCTATGAACAGTTTGATCTCTGAACCAATGAAATGTAACAGAAAAAAATTCCTCCTGTACATGGAAAAAGAGCTCTTTCTTTCCCTAGTCCAGTCCTCAGGGTATTGCTGCAAGCAGTCACAACATGTTTAAAATGCCTTTTTTTCCTTTAAACAAAATGTAAATACAGTATGACTAAATCATTCATGAAAGAGTAGATGGTGCAGGCCGATTGACTAACAATCACAGTTTACATGGCACAAGTTGACTGGCCTCTGCTTCTTCTGCAGCCTATGAGATTGCTTGCTTAACATTTAAAACCCGAATTCCGGATATGTTGGAACATTTTTAAAATTTAAATAAAATGAAAATAAAAAGACTTTCAAATCACATGAGCTAATATTTTATTCACAATAGAACATAGAGAACATAACAAATGTTTAAAGGGAGAAATTTTACACTTTTATCCACTAAATGAGCTCATTTCAAATTTGATGCCTGCTACAGGTCTCAAAAAAGTTGACACTGGGGCAACAAAGGGCTGAAAAAGCAAGAAATTTTGAAAAAAATCAGCTGGGAGAACATCTAGCAGCTAATTAAGTTAATTGATATCAGGTCTGTAACATGACTAGCTATAAAAGGGATGTCTTAGAGAGGCAGAGTCTCTCAGAAGTAAAGATGAGCAGAGACTCTCCAATCTGTGAAAGAGTGCGTAAAAAGATTGTGGAATACTTTAAAAACAACGTTCCTAAATGTCAAATTGCAACGGCTTTGCAAATCTCATCACCTACAGTGCATAACATCATCAAGATATTCAGAGAAACTGGAGAAATCTCTGTGCATAAGGGACAAGGCCGAAGACCTTTTTTGGATGCCTGTTGTCTTCAGGCCCTCAGACAACACTGCATCACTCATCGGCATGATTCTGTTATTGACATTACTAAATGGGCCCAGGAATACTTCCAGAAACCACTGTCGGTAAACACAATCTGCCAGCAGATCTAGTCTTTTTAACACTAAATACTGTACTTTAACATGATCATACAGAATTCAGGTCTGTTGTCAGGAACAGCCAATAGGTGGCAGGGCCCTCTCAAGAGATATACTAATATGTACTGATTTTCATTTTGTTTAGTTTTCTCAAATATTTTGCCAAAGTACATGCATCTTCAGCCTACTTTATCTATGCCAAAAAATGTGAAGATATGTTTTCAGTGAACAGTGAACATGAAACTATACAATACATAAAGTACAACTTCTTTCCGTTTGATTTAGGCGAGTTTGCTTGAAATACAATGGAATTTTCAGTAATCAAGATTTGGCAGCAACAGCATTTTTTTCAATTAGGTCAGCAATTCACTGCCAGCCACTGCCAATAATGACCATTCATAGCAATAGAGAGCAGGGATCTGGTCAACGGAATCCCTCCAAAACTGGCACAGATTTGCAGAAAATTACAGTTGATTGGCAAATAAATCATTTATGGACAATTACATGTATACTTCCAAAAATTTATAAAGTAAGCTTTGTTACACCACAAATGACAAGGGAATTTATAGCAATGTTAATATTATAAGCCAGTCCCCAGATAAATAGACAGATATTGACTTATTTGCAAAGTTACTTGTAGTCAGTAAATTGCCAGTAAATTATCAAAATAAAGTATTAGCAGATATTAAGCTGACAGTCTACTAATACTCTAACGACTGACATGTAGTTGACAAGATTATATAACTATATACACCTTTTTCTTCCCGTAAGAGCCGGCGTGGCCTGTAAATTCTATGGGTCTAGCTTCCAGTCTCTTCCACGTCCAGCTAATTTTAGCTGTACAAAACAGCTTGTTATAGTTATATGTCTGAAGTGAACTATCAAAATAAAGTGTTACCAAATGTACAGTTTGTTAAATAATTCCTCCACACACTTAATGCCAGAAACACACAGTAGGATAACCAGTAATGCAGTTGCAAATGCTTAGCCCATGTGTTTCAAGTACCCGTTGCACATAATTAGCATGCATTCTTCCATTACTGTGTTCAAGAGGGGTTACTATAGTTACTGTCTGTTATTACAGTTAAACTGAATTGCTATTTTTTCAGGTAGCTTGCTACTGTAACTATAGATAACTTGCTCAGCAAGATTCTCTTCAAACTATTGCTGTTGCTGTTCTATGACAATAGCTGACCTGACAGACAAAAGTGAAGAAGACTCTATACTATTATCTACAGTAACACCAACACTGAGATCACAATTGCACTCTGACACATTTCGGGACACAACAAACGTAAACATGAGCTTGGGTAGCTAGAAGCATCTGCAGTACACATACTTGTGTACACTGTACAGTATGGTTTTGGCTCAAAAATATAGCTGATCGATAAAAACACTGACACTCATGTAATGCAGAGAGAAAGCATGTCATTAAAATAACAACTACAGTAAATTGTAGATCTTAAACATATGCAAGTCAGCTTGCATATTGAGTCAACGTGCAAGATAACAGAAATCTGTTGTTACATTTGTACTCATTCTGTGAGTCAGTATAGAATTTTTGGCAACACATATGGCAATACAGATCTGTGCCAGTCTCAGTCTCTAGATGTGTAATCAATCACACAAACTTAAAGGGAATAAAAGCCATGATCAGGGGCCGGTTGCACCAGCTGGACCTACACCCGGTTGTAAGACTAGGCTGGACCTAAAATAAAGCCATTCGTAGAAATAATATCTGTTGCATCATCTAGGCATAGTGCTACGTCTGAAGCTAAATCTTAGCCTAGTCAAAGGTAGGTGTAACGTGAAAAGTCATAATTTGCTCGGACATTATTAGTTTTTAGGATTCATGTCTGTTAATTAATTTTTTACTGTATACATGAACAGTAATGTTTATGGTCAGTGTAGGCCAAGTTCAGTGTAGGCTATACCACACTGCCGACAGTAACTGACCTACCACAAAATATATTTCAGTATGTAATTATGCAGTAAAATATTACATATGATCTGGGATTATTAGAAGAAACTGTACCATTCATCATCTTGCTTGGAGGACAGTCCTTGGAAATATTTTACGATTTTAAGTCCATTATTTGTAGCAGACCTACCATCCAATAATTGCAGTAAGTTTTGTGCTTGGTCAATCAGAAATAATTGATCAGTTTTCAAATGATGTCAATTTTATTACAAAATACAAACTATAAAAAAAAAAAAAAAAAAAGTTTTTTTACGCTCTTTAGTGTGGCGTTCGCTGTTGCACCTCAGTTCAAGCGGCACATGAACTGATCACGTGTTCAATTTTGCTAGTTATAGCAAAAATAAACATGAATGAACATCAGAAAAGTGTTGAAAGAAACAGAACAACTTACTGAAACGTATGATGTCTCATGCAATCACTCAATGTTTTTCATCCACGGAAAGACATCAAGAAAACATGTGAATAATGTCACATAAAGTCACATTTACCTCAGGAAATATATTCATTGTACATAAATAATAGACAGCTAGAAAAAAAATGACTCTAGTCTAGATAGAAGCATTGTATTATATTCATTATATTTTACTTCATTTTTAATGTATGTTGGAAGAAATCTGTCATGAGAATGTGCAGGGAGACTTCAAATATAAAAATGTTCACTTGTTAGGAAATGTTTACTCAGTGAAATCATGGCGTTGTGGCTTCACTTGTTATTCAGCAGTTCAGTTCTTTATTATTAGTAGTTGTAGCCATTGCAGCGTGAATGTCGTCTCAGTTATCACTGCGGGAGAATGTGTTGGCGTGGAGTCACATCATCTACGCCGGGCGTAGTTGTGCCTAGTCGTAGTTTTAGTTGCCAAAGCCCTAGGCCTGACACCCAACTTTTTTTTTTGTTTTTTTTTTACGTCTAGCTGGTGCAACTGGTCCAAAGTCTTTATTTCAGGATGCAATAGATATTTTAAAATGATATCATCTGAAAAAAGTTCCACTTGTCAGGATTTCAAGCAGTCACCTTTTTTCTTTTTTTGAATCCTCTCAAAACTTTATAACAACTCCTAAATATCCTAAGGACACGACCCTCCCTTTGTTTCTACCAAAATTTATTGTTAAGGTTCTAAGAAAACTATCCTAAAGTCAAGCCACTTCGCATTTTCCAAAAGTATGTTCTTATCTTTGACATCTATTGATCTCTTGAGTTGTGACTGAATTGATTAAACCAGAAGGGTGTGTGTCCTGTCAAGTGTGCAGGCATTGTCTGTTCTTTGGACGTGTCCATTTAAAGATGCATTGGTCAGATGATGCAGTGCTGATAAAGCCAAGGTTCTGTGATGCATCTTTCAGAGAAGAGCTGCGCACATAAAATCTGAACAAGGGCTTCTGTCAGAGCTCTGCAGCACTGGCCTGTCAAACAGGGTGAGACATGCTGCTCGACTGTCCAGTCAAAGCCTTTACACCAGTAATCCTGGAATATGCCAATGTCTGATTATTCTTCTAGCAAGCAGCAAGTGCAAAGAATTTTAAAATTCACAACATTTTCTTTTCTTTTTTCCCTCCTAACAGCCTTTTAGACCAAGGATGTATAATGATATTCTGCACAAGGAGCATGATGTTTCTATAGGAAAGTGTTATTTTTTGGGGATGTGTACATTTATCAAGCGTTATTGAAATTAAATACTTACACTTTTACTGAGTGTCTGGGGGAGGGAGATACATTTTTAACATTTATTAGCTGTGAGCAAGATGGCAGATTCTAAGTAAAATAAACAGAAATAAACAATACATTTTCATGTTTAATTATTATTATTATTATTATTATTATATCAATTTTTATTATGAGTATAATATAATTGTGTTGATAACAAAATGTCATTTCAGCAAATTATGAACAAGTTTCCTATACAAATTCAAGTGTTCTTTGTTTCTAGTCCGACAAGGCCTAAAAACCAATTTAGTGACTTTCTTAAAGATTACCAATTTCTGAAATGTAATGGAGTTAAAATGAAAGGATATGCTTTAGGTTCCACAAAATTAAAATACTCAACAAAATAACTTAATCTGCTGGTACTTTTAAGAAGAATCACTCACAACTGTACAGGACAACTGTAAGGCCGATGTTCACAGCGAGGATCAGCATGAACAGGACACTTCAGCTCTCACTCAGAGTGCACTCCCTTCACTGAGCAATTACAGAAAAGCAGAGAAATGTACAGTTCACAGTGATTTCTAATGAAGAGTTGAACTTTCCCTTGACCCACAACCACAAAGACTTGAATGATAGCCACATCCCATTAGTACATTAAAGGGTCTATATAAGTTTCATGTATCAATCGCTTTTTTTTATTGCCAATGCTTGAACACCATGTAATGAAAATTTATGTGAAGGTCTTGGGAGTAGGGACGTTTTTGGCGGGAAAACCAAAAGGATGTAACGTTTGCTCAAGCTTCTCCTCCGTTCTGACACATGAAACGAATCAATTGTTTAGGTTGATGCTGAAAGAGCTAATTCTTTTTCTGTTATGTCAGTGTGTTTTGCAAATAAAAGGGATTCATTCAAACTATAGTCTAACATAGCCAGAGCTATATAGTCTATAATCTCTAATATACTTTATAATCAAACGATCATTACAGTGTAATTTTAATGACCTCATCTGTCGACACAATGTTGGTGAATTGCAGAGCTGGTGCAAACATATCCACATCGCTATGCTTCCTTAACTGCTGTTTTCTCACCGCTGCCATTTTTGTTGTATTTATTTTGTTATTGAGAGGAAAGCATGCAGCACATATTTATATATTCATCTAAATGTATTTCTCATCAGCGTGTGCAGCGTCAGGTTGTTCGTCAACAGTTTATCTCTGCAAAGGTATTTCCAACATCTGTTTACTTCTAAGCAAATAATGAAAAGAACTTTGCTGTGAGTAGATCTGGCACCAAATCACATTCAGTCTCTTGTACGTCACGTGTGCATGACGGTGCAATCACAAGCAAATAAATTCACTTAAATTCACTTAACAGTTCACTTAATGGCCACTGGTGTCGCTAATAACAAGGATTTCTGTATTCTACATATATCACCCCTCTAAAGACCATTAGCAAAGCAGCAACATATACATATATACATATATATATATATGCCACTACCACAAAGTCTTTGACTTTTCAAATTATTATTCTAACCATTGATGAAAATAAAAGGTACGTGACTAGACTCTGAATATTTTACATTCAGTCTATAAACAATTGTACTATTTAAAAAAAAAAAAAAAAAAACACACATTTCTAAAGCTAAGGAAAAATGTTTAGGCTAGGATTTATATTTTAACATGCAAGTTCTTGCTAATTACTCTACTAAACGTTACGATCATGTCAGTGTGATAAACTTAATTTCCCACTATACAGTGGGTACAGAAAGTATTCAGACCCCCTTAAATTTTTCACTCTTTGTTATATTGCAGCCATTTACTAAAATCATTTAAGTTCATTTTTTTTCCCTCAATGTACACACAGCACCCCATATTGACAGAAAAACACAGAATTGTTGACATGTTTGCAGATTAAAAAAGAAAAACTGAAATATCACATGGTCCTAAGTATTCAGACCCTTTGCTCAGTATTTAGTAGAAGCACCCTTTTGATCTAATACAGCCATGAGTCTTTTTTGGAAAGATGCAACAAGTTTTTCACACCTGGATTTGGGGATCCTCTGCCATTCCTCCTTGCAGATCCTCTCCAGTTCTGTCAGGTTGGATGGTAAACGTTGGTGGACAGCCATTTTTAGGTCTCTCCAGAGATGCTCAATTGGGTTTAAGTCAGGGCTCTGGCTGGGCCATTCAAGAACAGTCACAGAGTTGTTGTGAAGCCACTCCTTCATTATTTTAGCTGTGTGCTTAGGGTCATTGTCTTGTTGGAAGGTAAACCTTCGGCCCAGTCTGAGGTCCTGAGCACTCTGGAGAAGGTTTTCGTCCAGGATATCCCTGTACTTGGCCGCATTCATCTTTCCCTCGACTGCAACCAGTCGTCCTGTCCCTGCAGCTGAAAAACACCCCCACAGCATGATGCTGCCACCACCATGCTTCACTGTTGGGACTGTATTGGACAGGTGATGAGCAGTGCCTGGTTTTCTCCACACATACCGCTTAGAATTAAGGCCAAAAAGTTCTATCTTGGTCTCATCAGACCAGAGAATCTTATTTCTCACCATCTTGGAGTCCTTCATGCAGGCTTTCATGTGTCTTGCACTGAGGAGAGGCTTCCGTCGGGCCACTCTGCCATAAAGCCCCGACTGGTGGAGGAGTGCAGTGATTGATGACTTTCTACAACTTTCTCCCATCTCCCGACTGCATCTCTGGAGCTCAGCCACAGTGATCTTTGGGTTCTTCTTTACCTCTCTCACCAAGGCTCTTCTCCCCCGATAGCTCAGTTTGGCCGGACAGCCAGCTCTAGGAAGTGTTCTGGTCGTCCCAAACGTCATCCATTTAAGGATTATGGAGGCCACTGTGCTCTTAGGAACCTTAAGTGCAGCAGAAATTTTTTTGCAACCTTGGCCAGATCTGTGCCTTGCCACAATTCTGTCTCTGAGCTCTTCAGGCAGTTCCTTTGATCTCATGATTCTCATTTGCTCTGACATGCACTGTGAGCTGTAAGGTCTTATATAGACAGGTGTGTGGCTTTCCTAATCAAGTCCAATCAGTATAATCAAACACAGCTGGACTCAAATGAAGGTGTAGAACCATCTCAAGGATGATCAGAAGAAATGGACAGCACCTGAGTTAAATATATGAGTGTCACAGCAAAGGGTCTGAATACTTAGGACCATGTGATATTTCAGTTTTTCTTTTTTAAGAAATCTGCAAAAATGTCAACAATTCTGTGCATTTCTGTCAATATGGGGTGCTGTGTGTACATTAATGAGGAAAAAAACGAACTTAAATGATTTTAGCAAATGGCTGCAATATAACAAAGAGTGAAAAATTTAAGGGGATCTGAATACTTTCCGTACCCACTGTACAGGAAATGTTTTCAAGATCCATCCAGCACCTTCCGTGTGAGTGAATTATAACAGAGTAATAATTTCATAAACAAGCAGCGCAAGTGATTTATGAGATAAAACGCCACAGTGTCATTTTTTAAAATTGATTTTACTATTTTATTCCGTTTTAAATATTCAGTATAACAGAGTGATTTTATTTATGAATCAAGTGTGAGCATAATGAATGTCCTTTGTTTTGAAAGCAGATGGTTTACTGTACTTTTAATGAAGCACTTCAAGGTTTATTATTGTGGTACAGTAAGTTTTGAAATTACATTCACACACCATTTTTCTCCTGTAGTGTGACATATTTCCACGTTAGGAACAGGATATCATGCTAGCAACAACAGTGTCATGGAGTCTATTCCCAGGAAACACACTAATGTTTAATGTATACCTTCAATGCACTTTAAGTGGATAAACATGTCTGTCAAATGCATAAATGTACATGTATTAATTGAAATAAATGGTTACACTTTATTTTGATAGGCCACTTTAGACATTCTACTAACTATAAGTCACTTTGCAAGTACCTGTCAACTAATTCTCATTAATTTGCAACTAGATGTCTACTAACTCTCAGAGTAGACTGTTAGGGTAGGTTTAGGGTTAGTAGAATAAGTTGACATATACTTGCAAAGTTTCTGATAGTCAGTATGTAGTGTGTTGTGAACAGTGTTGGGCACGTTACTTAAAAAAAAGTAATTAGTTATAGTTACTAGTTACTTCTCACAAATAGTAACTGAGTTAGTAACTGAGTTACATCATTATAAAAGTAACTAATTACCAGGAAAAGTAACTATTGCGTTACTTTAAAAAAAAAAAAAAAAAAAAAAAAAAGAGTTCAAATGTCAAATAACTTGGATACCCCCAATATTAAATATGTTAAATTAATAAAATGGACACTAAATTGAATAAATTATTATTATAAAACATTGTACATTAATCTACACTATTTATCTACTGACACTTAGCATCAGTCAGTCAAGCATTATAATATGATATTATGATAATTTAGCATTATATGATGATAGAACTTTAGTAATTGGAATAACCAAGTATGAATGCATATTTATCATGTTGACTGAACTTAGGACTGGTGGTGGTGCTTAAGATATTGTTTGTCATTTAGTGTTTCTATAAAAAAAAGGGGGGGGGGGGGGAATTGATAAGATAAAACTACTACGAATTCTACTACTAATAACAATATAAAATGCGCTAAGGTTTAATAAGCTGCTGGGTTCATGAATATTAATCACGTAGTCTGCGTTCGCTCGAATTGATTTGCTGAAATCAAAACAGGGCCGATAATAGGTGAGCGCCAGCCAATGAGATTGTCGTTTGCGCATTAGTTCCGCCCACTACCAGAGAACCCGGCAGTTCTTAAAAGCTGAAGAATTCCAAAGGAGCTCCGTTATTTTGACAGGAAAATACAACAAAGAATATCGTTTACATGTAGCGCGACAATTCTGCATGTTATTAAAGACTTTCTCTCTGTATCTTTCTTTGCGGGTGTGTGAGACAAAGCGACGGCGAGTCGTGCTCCTTCAGGCTAGAGTTTACGGCACGTCAAATACAGCTACACTTGCGCATCCATTCAGATGAAAAATACAATTCTAATAATATTATAATAAATTATAGTAACGCCGCATTTTATTGTCAGTAACGGTAACGGCGTTGTAACGGGGGAAACAGTAATTCGTTTGATTACTCGTTACTGAAAAAAAAATAACGCCGTTAGTAACACCGTTTATTTATAATGCCGTTATTCCCATCACTGGTTGTGAACCCATCAAAATAAAGTGTTAGAAGATATTAAACAGACAGTCTACTAATATTCTAATGACTGCTAGTTGACATGTAGTTGCAAAGTTACTTACTGTTAGTAGAATATCTGAAGTGGATTATCAAAATAAAGTGTTACCAAATAAATAAATAAATTTAGGACAGGACCTGATTGAATCCACTGTGTATTGTGTATCAGAAGAAAGCCAGAGCTGAATATGAGTTTACAGTGAACCACTGCTGCCATCATCTACTTGTAATGAAGCATCCCAGATTAAATACAGAATTCAGAAACTAAATCACAGTGTTTGACAGCTAGTTTACATTTAACAATAGCCTTTCTGGTGTAGGTGACATCATCTAAAGAAGAAAGCTGTTTAAGAGGCAAAACAAGTTATAACATTACCGTCGCTCCCTATATGTAGAGTAGGGCATATAAACTATATTCTCAAGGGAGCGACGGTAATGTTAGAACTTGTTTTGCCTCTTATCATCTAGTTGTCAGCTCTGAATGAAAGTTCTGATGAAGTCGTGAAAAATGGAGCGAGAGAGAAATGTGTGAATATATTGTGAAAAATAAAAATATGCTGTGTGAAAATATTTCTTTTTCTTTGTAACAACATGCACTGAATTGTGCACACACCACATTAATAAGACCGTGAAAATGTATTAAGTAAATTTTGATTTCACGTTGACTTGATCGCATGATAAATCCTGCAGAGCGGTGATCTTGAAATGAATTCACCACAGCTCTCAGAACTGGATGTCTATACACTTGAGGTGTCAAAGTTGAAACCCACTGAGGTTGCCCAGTGCACTTTTGTTTTGCAACAGTAAGCTAACTTTATTTTAATGAGCACTTTCAATGAGCTCAAGGAGTTCCAGAAAGGTTCTCTAAGGAGGTGAAGACCTTGAGATTAACTGTTTTGGTCCCATGCTACGAAAGCTTTTACAACAGAGCGTCAGGGAGAATATCAAATGCACACTAGCTGTCCGCTCACTTCCACTGTGATCTCCGCCGTGAACCCAGCAATGCTTAACTCCTGCTGTGCTGTGTTCTCAGAGCCGTACAACCAGCCTGTGGCTTTCAGAGCTGCGCTGCAGAAACAGAATGAAAATTTAATGTAGAACAGAGGATGTAGAAGAAAACCAAATCTGCTCAAGTCCTTAGGCTGTACCCTAGCCTTCGGTTTGATTTTTCTTGTGAAGAATCAGCCAAGACATAATATTTCCATTCCGAAGCACCTGCTGAGAGCTTCATCAGCTCCTCTGAGAGCAGAGGAACCATTAGCATCAACTTCACACAAAACTAATGACAATTCTGAAAAATCAAATCCAATAATGAAGCAGGAAATACTTCAATCCAAAGAGTCAAATAGTCCTCTTCAAGCCTAGTGATTAGTCTAGAGTTTAAAACCTTTTTTTTTTTTTTTTTTTTTAAATACTAAAACTGACTCTCTTTTCCCCATTAAACAGAGCAAAAGAATATATTATTAACCAAACCATGGCCCTTGGGGTTTCCCAAACTCTCCTCGTCTGCTACTGGCTAAACAAATCAGAATATCAAACAGAGAATCTTGTTTTCAGTATTCATTTTATTTATCTATTCTTACTTACATGTTTGTTTTGTTTGTTTGTTATATTGCTGTAAACTTTTGTTTAATTTGCGGGATGATAATGATGATAATGCTGGACTTCAGTCTGATAAAGGTGACCTCAGTCTTTTTAAAGAGATATTGAAAAAGGGTAGGTGGTGAAATTTATTTATTTTTAATTTTTTTTTTTTCCAATTACAGTGTCTGTCATCCAGACTTGTGATATGCCTCTATGATTTGAAATCATAATAAACTGATTTGTTGGTAAAAATGCTTCTCGAACCATGTCCACCATTGCCTGCACACTCTTCTCAGTGACTTGTTACTAGTATTGTGACTAAATATGCTTTGTTCATTGGTGGATCCTGTTAGCATTCGACTGTTAGCATTGGCTAGAAGCGTCTGCAGTGACTCACTAAACATCTCAGTGTAATCACTAAACAATGTACAAATTTGGTCCCCATTCTTGATATACATCCACTGACCTAAAACTGCAAGTGTGATTTATTCAAATATACTGAAAATTGAATCTGTTGCCATTAGATCAGGTTACACTTCTGCAGCTAATTGTGTATTTATCCACTGAATATGATGGCAGCATATGTAAGGATGATAAGGTTATGAAGTTAGATGTCATTAGTTCATTTGAGTATTTGAATGGGTCAGTAAGATTAACTGCTGTCTCAAATCAAATAGTCCATTTAAAACAAGGTGACACCCATGATATACATCCACTGACATTTCAACAGGATGAATCACTGACAACTCTGTCTCAAAAATCATTCATTACTTTAATTAAGATTAAAATAATTTAATTTTAAAGCACAGCCACCACAAAATCAGACTTTAACACCTCTTCTTACTTTGAGCTTGTTCTGAGGTTAAATACAGATTTAAAATCATAAGATATTGTTTAATAGCTATGATACTGTTTTTGAAATCAAATCTTTGCAGAGCTATAACAGGAAACACTGGCATCAATGATTAAAACCAAATAGGAAAGAAAACAGTTATTGAATTATCATATGTCCTAAACTCCTGAAACATTGGTGTCTCATATTTTAGAGCAGCCAATGCAATTTGGGAAAGAAATCAATCAAATATGTATGTGTGTGAAAATATTCAGATGTAACCCCCATTGTAATCGTTAACATTTTCATAACCCATTTTCATGACCCATTCACTGCAGAGTGTTGATCGATTGCTTCAGTCCGTTCATGTCTGTTGTGCTGCTGAGAGGTTTGCGATTGTAGCTCCGCGTTTTATTGAATCTTTACCTTACTTTCACTCTCTGTTGTTTAAAGTGATAATATATTACTTAATTCCCCCCATATTTCTGGTATTATCTATCAAACTAATTTGAAAGTGAAAAAAAGTGAAAGTCGTGACGTATTGTCAAGTATGGTAACCCATACTCCAAATTGGTGCTCTGCATTTAACCCATCCAAGTGCACACACACAGCAGTGAGTAGTGAACAAACGCACACACACACCGTGAACACACACCCGGAGCAGTGGGCAGCCATTGCTCCAGCGCCTGGGGAGCAATTGGGGGTTCGGTGCCTTGCTCAAGGGCACCTCAGTCATGGTATCCAAGACAGAGAGAGTGCTGTTCATTCACAATCCCCACCTTCAATTCCTGCCGATGCCAGAATTGAACCGGCAACCTTCACGTCAGACTTCCCCATAGTGTAATTTGATCGTTCGCTTTTAAAACCGCAAGTGCAGCACGCATGCAGTGCGTTAGCATTCGTTAGCCGGTTAGCTTGTCACTCGCGGTTCCATTCCTGTTTCTATTTGCGTCTATTATTGTTTTATTTTTTTTTATTATTTTTTTTTTCCACTCCGTTTTCATTTCTCTCTCGCTCCATTTTTCACGACTTCATCAAACAACAGTGGTAAGTTGGTATCATTCATCAATCACTAGGGCTGTGAATCTTTGGGCAGACAGCGAATCGATTCGATTCACGATTCATAGGTTTTCGATTCGATTCAAGATAGATTTTTGCAAATTAAAAACGATTCAATTCGATTAAATTCACAATTAAATTCGATTCAATTCGATTAACAATTCGACTCTGCATTCTTTCAGTGCATTCACAGGATTATGTAAATGCTTCCCCTAAATTCTTTAAATGCTTAGTCAGAGGGCAAATTACACGACAGCCTTTATGGTTAGAGAACCATAGGTTAGAGAAAAAAAAAACAAAACAAAACAAAAAAAAAAAAATAACACTTTTGTCCATTGTTAGATGCTAGTGTAATGATGCTATGGTGTGACATGGCATATGTAGAAATTTATGTACGCCAAGATTTAAAAAAAAAAAAAAAAAAGAGCTTTAAAAGTATTATGTATAGGCTAACATTTTGTCACACCAGGGTCATAGCCGTCATTTCAGAAGTTTTTTATTTATGTATATTTTTTTTTTATTTTTATTTTTTTACAAGAAATTATTTTCTTATCTCTTACTTTGAATTTGCTATAAATAAATCAAATACACTGCTGGACAATAATAAATAATTTGTAATCTATATTTTTTTCCTAATGGCAATTTCATGATTGTTTTATATACTACAAACAATTATTTCAATTTCCTGCACAGAATAAGGTAGAAAACTTTATCGTTTCTGTACTGTAATAAATGATATGTCAATTAGCACTGCATCATTCATGAATTTTATTTATTTATTGTGTTTATTGTCTTAATGTTTCACCAGTTCATTTTATTCAGCTTAGCTGCAGCTGCCTTTGTCCATATTAGGCATTTCCTGGCACATCTTAAGTTATACAAGCCAAGATCACTTATATTTCAGTGCAAACATTTCTTTATCTCATTTTCATAAAATAAAATGCTATGGTATTTAACTTTTCCTCTCCATCGGTGAATGATGATTCTGAAAGAAAAAGAGCCCGATGTCTGTTTCCTATTGCAACGAATGCTACTTGTGCATCTGATTAACAGATAAACCTTGCGCTCTTATTTCAAGGTTGTTGTTAATGCTGTGGTTATTTTAACAGTTTTCTTCATACATTCGTTTCAACGACATTGTGAAAACACATTAATCATTCAATGGAACTGTGCGTATGCTTTAGACACTTATTTTTGCTCCGTCCATGCAATAAATGTGCAGCCTTCGACTGCTCAGGTAATGTCGACATTATGACCGAGAGCCATTGAAAAACTACAGAAAACTAAACTTCACTTTAGCAGTACTGGCCACGAGTACTAAGGAGAGATCACACATCAGCTGCTCAAAAAATGTGTCCGTGAGACGAACGGGGCGCGAGCGCAATCCTGAAACAGGCGGTAAATATAGTGGAGCGCGTGAAGGAAGGAAAGATGTGAGGCACGAACGCTGTTCAAGGTCTCCATTAATTCGTGCTTGTAGTAATTTAATGTGTATATATTTTGAAAGCATTGAATCACTATAGAAATCGCGATTCATTCAATTCTTAGCGTTTTAAATCGATTACTGTCCGAAATCGACGATTCATGATTCAAAAATCCATGTTTCAAGATCCATGAATGTGCATTGTCAGGGTTTGTAATCGATGCATCGAGAAAACGAGTGAATCGTTACACCCCTATCAATCACGGTGAGTAAAGGCTTCTTCTCCTGCTATTGTTGTTTGCACCACCTGCCACATGTACAGTTTATCTGTCTCTGTCAGCAGCGAGGGATTCACATCTGATAAATGCAGGGAAATAGTTAGGCTGACAGAGAAGATTTTAGAACTAGAGATACGCATCCAAACTTTAGTTGAGGATAGTAAGAATGTGAGGGCTGTAGATACTGCTTTGGATGCGACTAGCTCAGCTCAATGTCTCCTGTACATTGTTCGGTTCCGGCATTAGAGCCCATGCAGCAGGGCAACTGGGTGACTGTGAGGCGGCCTAGTCGAGGGTCAAAACACCGCTCTTCCGTTCCGATCAAAACATCAAACAGGTTCTCCCCACTCAGTGACGCACCCACTTAGAAACCTGATGTAAGTGCTCTAGTTATTGGCGATTCTATTGTACGGAACGAGAAAATAGAGACACCGGCCACCATAGTACAATGTTTACCGGGAGCCAGAGCGCCTGAAATCTTGGCAAATTTTTTAGTGCTGGCTAATGCTAAACGTAAATTCAGTAAGATTGTTATCCACGTCGGCGCTAATGATGTTCGACTTCGCCAGTCAGAGATCACTAAAAATAATGTTAAAGAGGTGTGTGAACTTGCAAGTATGATGTTAGACACTGTAATATGCTCTGGCCCCCTCCCTGCTTACCGTGGTGATGAGATTCATAGCAGACTGTCGTCACTCAATGGCTGGATGTCTAAGTGGTGCCCGCTTTATAGACAATTGGAAGAATTTTTGAGGCAGACCTGACCTGTTGAAAAGAGATGGTGTTCATCCCTCCTGGAGTGGTGCCGTCCTTCTCTCTGGAAATATGGCACATAGTCTTAGAGTTCGTACTTGATTAACTAGGGCCCAGGTCAGGAAGCAGACAGACTGGCTAAACCGACCGTCTGCTAGCCACCTCACGCCACAGAAGTCAGTTAATTTTCAGCACATAGAGACTCCTTCACCTAGATATCACACTATAGAGACTGTGTCTGTTCCCCGTACTAGAAAATACAGAAAACGTCCAAACCAAAATAATAGTAACAATTTAATTGATGTTCAACAAATAAAAAATGTTTACAATACAGAGAAACAATTGATAACTGATGACTGAATATCAGGTCCCTTTCTACAAAAGCACTATTTGTAAATGATTTGATCAATGATCATAACCTAGATTTGCTCTGTTTGACAGAAACAAGGCTAAAACGAGATGAATACATTACTTTAAATGAGTCTACCCCCCAAGATTACTGCTATAAAAATGAGCCACGTCCAAAAGGTAAAGGGGGAGGTGTTGCTACAATTTATAGCAATATTCTCAGTATTTCTCAGAGGGCAGGCTTTAAGTATAATTCGTTTGAAGTTATGGTGCTGCGTATAACATTATCTAGAGAAACACGTGTTAGTGATAAATCACCTGTGATGTTTGTACTGGCTACTGTGTACAGGCCACCAGGGCACCACACAGACTTTATTAAAGAATTTTCTGATTTTCTATCTGAGTTAGTACTGGCTGCAGATAAAGTCTCAATTGTCGATAATGAAAAATTATCGACAATATAAAAATTATATTATATAAAAATTATATTATGTATTAGGATCAGCATTCATAGACATTCTGAACTCTGTTGGGGTTAGACAACATGTTTCAGGACCTACTCATTGTCGAAATCATACTCTAGATTTAATACTGTCACATGGAATTGATGTTAGTGGTGTTGAAATTCTGCAGCAAAGCGATGATATCTCAGATCATTATCTAGTCTTGTGTAAACACCATACAGCTAAATCTGTAAATTCCACTCCTTGTTACAAGTATGGTAGAACCATCACTTCTACCACAAAAGACTGCTTTGTAAGTAATCTTCCTGATTTATCTCAATTCCTCAGCATATCCAACAGCGCAGAAAAACTTGATGTAACAGAAACTATGGACTCTCTCTTTTCTAGCACTTTAGATACAGTTGCTCCTTTACGCTTAAGGAAGATCAAAGAAAACAGTCTGACTCCGTGGTATAATGAGCACACTTGCACCCTAAAGAGAGCAGCCTGGAAAATGGAGCGCAGCTGGAGGAAAACAAAACTAGAGGTATTTTGTATAGCTTGGCGGGAAAGTACCCTATCCTACAGAAAAGCATTAAAAACTGATAGATCTGATTACTTTTCGTCTCTTCTAGAAGAAAACAAACATAACCCCCGGTATTTATTCAATACAGTCACTAAATTAATGAAAAATAAAGCATCAACAGGTGTTGGCATTTCCCAAGAGCACAGCTGTAATGACTTTATGAACTACTTTACTACTTTACTTCCAAGATCGATACTATCAGAGATAAAATTGTAACCATGCAGCCATCAGCTACAGTATCGGATCAGACAACTATAGACCCCCTGAGGAACAATTCCACTCATTCTCTATTATAGGAGAGGAAGAATTGTATAAACTTGTTAAATCATCTAAACCAACAACATGTATATTAGACCCTATTCCATCTAAACTACTAAAAGAGCTGCTTCCAGAATCAGAATCAGAATGAGCTTTATTGGCCAGGTATGCTTACACATACAAGGAATTTGTTTTAGTGACAGAAGCTCTACAGTGCAATAGAAAGACAGCAACAGGACAGGACACAGATAATAAAAGAATACTATTCCAGAAGTCATAGATCCTCTTTTGGCTATTATTAATTCATCATTGTCATTAGGATATGTCCTCAAAACCTTCAAATTGGCTGTTATTAAGCCTCTCATTAAAAAAACACAACTTGACCACAAAGATCTAGTTAATTACATACCGATCTCAAATCTCCCTTTTCTGTCAAAGATACTAGAAAAGTTAGTATCCTCACAATTATATTCCTTCTTAGAGAAAAATGGTATCTGTGAGGAATTCCAGTCAGGATTTCGACTGTATCATAGTACTGAGACTGCTCTCATTAGAGTTACAAATGACTGCTTCTATCATCTGATCGTGGTTGTATCTCTTTATTAGTTCTACTGGATCTTAGCGCTGCATTCGACACTATCGACCACAACATTCTTTTGAATAGACTAGAAAACGTTGTTGGCATTAGTGGAAGTGCCCTAGCATGGTTCAAATCGTACTTATCTGACTGCCATCAGTTCGTAGCAGTAAATGAAGAGGTATCATATCGATCACAAGTGCAGTATGGAGTACCTCAAGGCTCAGTACTAGGGCCGTTGCTTTTCACGCTTTACATTTTACCCTTGGGAGATATTATCAGGAGACATGGTGTTAGCTTTACCTGTTATGCTGATGATACTGATGATATGAGTGGAGACGTGCTGAAATCGCGTTTGGTCTCGTACTGTATGGTGTACCTTGATAGTGTCTGCGCTTGCGTGGCCATTTATTGTGATTAACAGGAAAGTGTGTTTAAGCGCCAGCATAAGACGGTGTAAGAAATAGTCTTTGAGAGAAGCAGTCTATCAGCGGAAGTTAAAAGTAGCTCATAAGTATATTTACTTGTCTCATTAGTGTTTAGCGCAGTTGCTGTTGCTAGAAAACGCTTGTTTTGTTTACTGAGTGGAGACGTGCTGAAATAACGTTTGGTCTGGTACTGTATTGCGTACCTTGATAGTGTCTGCGCTTGCGTGGCCATTTATTGTGATTAACAGGAAAGTGTGTCCAGCTGAATTCAATTAGTGATTTGTTAGACGGGTATAAAAAGGTCGCGGCAGCCCTCGTGTGAAGCCCTCGTCGTGTGAAGACCGAAGTGTGTAAAGACCATCGACTCTACCAAGCGACTCCACCGGACAGGGACACCGGCAAGGGATAAGTATCACTTTTCATTTATTCTCTTTCCTATTACTTGTTTCACTTCTCTTTCAGTTTTTATAATCATTTCTTACTTGTATGTTTGGCACAATTATTTTTTTAGGATTACTGTTAAACTAATGTAGTGTGATTTGTATATGTTATCTATTTAAATTTTAGTAATAGTTGTAGTAATGTTTGTCATTTTATTAGTTTTTTTCATTATGTCTATATAAGTTATTTATTAAGTTTTAGTTTTATTTAATTTGAGTTATTTTAGTACTTCAGTAAACTACATGGAAATGAAATAATATTGAATTAATGTATATTTGTGTCTGCGTGTGTGCATGTGTGTGTGTGTGTGTACATACACGTAGTTGTTTTTGGTGTTTGGCTTAGTTTTATGTTAGAATCATTATTACACTTATACCTTTTGTTCTCTTAATATTTTGAATTGTTTGTAGCTTTATTTTGTTTTCATTTAAATGTTAAGTTTAGAAATTGTCATATGCATTTCTCATTTTTATTTAATTAAAATTTTTAATGTGTGTGTATATATACTATTTATAAAGTTTTAGCTTTTAGTATTGGATCAGTTTTAGTTATTTTAATACTACAATTGATTGATTCTGTTGTCCTCATTTGTAAGTCGCTTTGGATAAAAGCGTCTGCTAAATGACTAAAAGTAAAGTAAAGATACTCAGCTCTATATTTCTTCACCCCCGGTGAAACACACCAAATTGAGAAACTAACGGAATGCATAGTCGATATAAAAAACTGGATGATGAGTAATTTCTTACTGCTAAATTCTGAAAAAACAGAGGTGTTAATTATCGGACCTAAAAACCCCACATGTAATAACTTAGAACACTATCTAACACTTGACGGCTGCTCTGTCAATTCTTCTTCATCAATTAGGAACCTAGGTGTACTGTTTGATAGCAATCTTTCATTTGAAAGCCATGTTTCTAGTATCTGTAAAACTGCATTTTTCCATCTCAAAAACATCTAAATTGCGACCTATGCTCTCAACGTTAAATGCAGAAATGCTAATTCATGCGTTTATGACCTCAAGGTTAGACTATTGTAATGCTTTACTGGGTGGTTGTTCTGAATGCTTGATCAATAAACTACAGTTGGTCCAAAATGCAGCAGCTAGAGTCCTTACTAGAACCAGGAAGTATGACCATATTAGCTCGGTTCTGTTAACACTGCACTGGCTCCCTATCAAACATCGGATAGATTTTAAAATCTTGTTAATTACTTATAAAGCCCTGAATGGCTTAGCTCCTCAGTACTTGAGCGAGCTCTTATCACATTATAGTCCTCCACGTCCCCTGCGTTCTCAAAACTTTGGCCATTTGATAATACCTAGAATATCAAAATCGACTGCGGGCGGCAGATCCTTTTCCTATTTAGCACCCAAACTCTGGAACAATCTACCTAACACTGTTCGGGAGGCAGACACACTCTGTCATTTTAAATCTAGTTTAAAGACACATTTCTTTAACCTGGCTTACACATAACACACTAATACACTTCTATTATTGAAATCCGTTAAAGGATTGTTAGACTGTATTAATTAGATCAACCGGAACCGGGAACACTCCTCATAACACACGATGTACTCGTTACATCGTAAGAAGAATGGCATCTACGCTAATATTTGTCTGTTTCTTTCTTATTCTGTTTCTCAGTCCATGTCCAGATCAGATGGTTGATCGGCGCCGGGAGATGATGTCTGCGACCCTGACCGTCGGCGGAGGCCGGACACCTGGATGAGCCCCGGGGACATATCCCCAGTGAAGACCTCGACTTAAATACAATAAAACTAAAAATTCAAAAAAATAACTAAAAATATAATAAAATACCTAACTACATAATACTATTATTGTTAAAAATTGCAACAATATAAAAATAGAAATATAATACATTTAAAATTTAATTAAAACAATGAGTAAAAAAATAAATAAACAATAATATCCTGGCCAGAGGAGAACCGGCCCCCCGACTGAGCCTGGTTTCTCCCAAGGTTTTTTTCTCCATTCTGTCACAGAGGGAGTTTGGTTCCTTGCCGCTGTCGCCTCTGGCTTGCTCAATTGGGGACACTTAATTTCTAACGATTATCATCAATTTGATTTCATAGATACTATTTAAACTAAACTGAGCTAGACAATGACATCTCTGAATTCAATAATGAAATGCCTTTAACTGAAAATTGAGTGTTTAATCTTATTATTATACATTACTGACACTCTGTCCTCCAATTTGATACTGTTAAGTGCTTTGACACAATCTTTATTGTTAAAAGCGCTATATAAATAAAGGTGACTTGACTTGACAAAAATAACTGTAATTTAATTACATTATTTTTTTTTCTCAGTAACTGTAACAGATTACAGTTACATTTATTTTGTAATTTACTTAATTCTGTTACATGTTACTAGTTACTCCTCAACACTGCACAATAGACAATCATTGTCACGGGAGAATGGATTTATTCCTGTCAAAAACAGTAGCCTGCAAAAAGCTTGTACTACAAGTTGTCTGTACACTGATTTACAATGAAAGATTAAAGAAAGAAAGAAAAGAATATGAAGGAGAGAATGGTTGCTTGCTGTTGTTCTGTTATAGGTCTATTATGCCTCCAGCTGCTCTTTTACTTAGGATGAAATAAAAATTAAACTAGGATTTTAATATATATTAAATAAAATACTGTATATTTATATAGTTGGAGGCACCATATCTTATAGGACAGCAAGTATGCCAGAACTGCCACTGTTGGTTTTCCTCTTGTAAATTAACTGGCTGCAGGGTTGCCAGGAGTTTACTATTAATGCTACAGTTCCTTTAATCTTCTTTACAGAATGGTACTGTAATACCATGCACTGAATTTCAGTACATTGCTGTATTTTCTTGATTTTACTGTAGACTACTGGCAGTACATTAACAGCTGTAACATGGTAGCAAACATTTTCTTTGCTAGCTGGAGAAAGTGTAAGTTGTAACAACAGTGTTGGTTTTAATGCATCACATGAGCTGGCAACTCCATTTTTCTTTATCGAGGGACTAATTAAACTGGCCTAACAGATATGTATAGAGACATGAAATTGGTGATCCCTGAGTGCCCTTCACCAAAATAATGCAAAAGCAAATAGTTTGATTTTTGGAATATGAGACCCAACGGTCCATAGTTTAGCATTCTGCTCTGAGGTGGAAGGCTAATCGCACGGCTCATTGAAGGAAAGCAGACATCGTAGGTCCTTCTGCAACCCAGCAGTTAATTAGCTTTTGGTTATCAGCTATCAGACTGGCTTTCCTGGACGTCAGAGGTGTAAATCAGAGAGATTGTGTTAAATTTACCACATATGATTCACAGCAGAAGTACCCTGGGGAAAAACTCATCTGATGGAGTAATTACCTCAATTACTGATGTCCTGTATGGTGCAGGTGTGTGAAGGACTGAGATATGACCTTCCCTTTTCCACTTCCAGATGTTCAAAACACGACAACACAAAAGATGTGTAACTCTGAGGCACTGAAGACTAGAGGCACAGACCCCCTTCAAAACTCAGTTTTTGATACTGTTATGGATATATGGATATTATATGTCTTTATTCAGATGCACATACAATACAGAGCTGTTGTTTGTTTCCTACAATGGATTGTAAGTACATATCCACCTCATCCAGCTTTCTTTTTGTTTTCTGTATTATAAACTATCGATTCACTATTTCACTGTGCTAAACCTCTGCAATAAATGGGCCTCATTCATTAAACTGTCATAAATACAGATTGTTGATTGATGATTGTTGAAATATTATCAGCAACCATGCGACAGTGTCACTGATGTATTATATGTTATAAAATAAAACTTATTGAAATCTTGAGTTTGTGTTCACCACATACCTTATTTCCGTCTTTTAAGTAAAAACTCATTGACTTTGGGACAATGGAACTGGAAGTGCAAAAATGCCAGCTCATATCCAGGTTTTAGGACTCATTCCTGCGGCACTTCAGAACTTTATCGCTATCTGGGGTTGATATATACATAAAATTGCATGATGTTTGCAGAATACATCTTCAGCATCAGCTGTTTTTTATCACTTCTCTTCTGTGCAAAAAAGCCATATGAGCAGCAAGTGCTGTTGTGACTTGGATCTCATTTTGGCACACTGTCTGTTTTCTTTTTTTGATTGCCGACTCTCTGTTCAAGGTTTGTTTGTTTTGAAAATGGGCTTTCCAGAGTTCAACGAGGGATGCAGCCCAAACAGAACTGTGATATAAGACACAGGGGTGTGCAGTGAAGCTAATATATGTATCTGGATGTGTAGCAAAGCGAAAATTATTTGTATCTATTTTTAAACCTGGAAAATGTGACATCTGACATCAGAATCAACCAGATTTCTATCCTTCTAGCTACCTTTTCTGGGCGCTATATATGAAAACTTGTTTGGTTAGGGTTAAATTTAAACTCAGCAGGACACTGGGCTTCCAGGACTGATTATTTTGTTGTCTAGATTGCTTGGGGATTTTATTTATTTTTCTTTGTTTGTTTTCTTGCTTGCATCATTTTATTTACAGACAGGTGGATATTATTAAGTCAGATTGCTCAGAAAGGTAATATCACATCCCTCATCAACAAGCTAAATGATCTGTTGAAATATTCATGTCTGTAGCATAAATGCTACTGGGCGAGTTACAACCCGGGTTGTCAAAATACTAGCCTATTGGGTAAAGTGGCAGTGGGCGGAGTCACACAGATCAAAACAAAAACAGACATTCCGACACAGAACACACATTTCACAGCAGATTAACTGGCTGCGTTGCTTTTCAGAGAAACAAGTATGTGAGTTTAGCGTGTTTCTTAAATATCTGCAAACATATTATGGTGTTCATGCTTTAGTACATTAACAAAAATAAATAAATAAAATAAATAAATAAATACAAAAATAAAAAAAAAAACTTCCAGCACATTAATGTGGTGCTTGCCTTAGCAACCAAATGAAAAAAAAAAAAAAAGAATCAAAAGATACTAAAAGTAGTAACTGCATCTTGATCTGAGAGTCAATAAGAGCATATTGTATTTTCACTTTTTGACTTATTAAATTTTGAAACTTTTACTTGTATTTAGCAGATGCTTGCCATCTAAAGTAACTTTCAATATGAAAAGTGCAGTCTCTCAGGACTTAATTCACAGCCTATGCATTATTGAGGATGCCTTAAATGGCTTGACTTTTATTATATTGATGTTAATCTCAAATATGATGATCTAATGAATATATCTTTTGTTCCATTTTTTTGACCGTTGTGTTTCATGTTTGGTGGTTGACATGGGAAAATTAATTATTTTATTACTGAATAACAATTAGGGGGTAAATTTTTAAAATTACTCAGCAATCAGTTTAGCTCCATCACTTAAGCAGAATCAGATATTATTTTCATGCTAAGCTCATTATCCTCATCTCCTAGAGCAAGCTGCCTGCTATGAATGTTTTGATTAGCTAAGGGGCATAAATTATTATCGCACATCCTTAACCACTAGACTATTACAACCTCCAACATTAACACCATGCCCTATTTATTAATACTGTATATTTACTTCCAATTGTGCTCCAAAAATGCAGCATCCTGAATTTATTACAGCTCAATTGTAAAGCAGTCTAAGTTTAGCTTAGAAAAGAGCTGTGCTGTTTCAATGCATACAGATATTTGTTTTGATTTTTTTTTTTTTTTATACAATGAAAATGTTCATCTGGCATATATCATAATTTACATTAATGCACATGAACTGCATTTGTATTGTAACCATTAGTGTTTGCCTTTGACCGAAACATTGCCACTTTTAATTTTTAATTTTTTTTTTTAATAAATGGAGATTAACAGTGTGCAGACGTTTTTTTTTTTTTTTTTTTTTTTTTCCTATTATTTGATGGTACCCTTTGATCTTGCACCTGGCCAAGACGTTTTTGGATGTGTGTACTTAGACCCTTCTTTTATTGTAACCATTAGTGTCATGACAAAATATCATCATGTCAAATACATTAAAGAAATAGTTCACCTAAACATAGGGTTTAATACCAAAAAGGAGGACACTTTGCAGGATTCAGTAATTCCAGGATAAAAACTGAAAAAAAAAAAAAAAAAAAAAAAACCCTAAACCAGTGACAGAAATGAACTTTTCCATTAAGGAGAGATATTTACCACCATAAGATGATTGCCAGTGTCATTTTTACCTTAATAAAGGCAAATTTCCTAACCTTAGGAAAAAAAAAAAAAAAGGATGCATCTTTTATATAAATTCTTAAATTAACTTATTGAAATTTGGATAACAAGACACTATAGGGCAGATAAAAATCTAATGAAATCCATATCAACAAAATCCATCTTTGCACTGCAGAAGTGACACAGAAATTGAATCTGAAGTGGCATTTAGATTGTTTGATCCAGCTCGGAGATGCCATGGATGCATTTACATTACTGTTACAATTGCATTAATAATGCTATGAGATTAAAGTTTTAAATATAAAATGAATATAGAACTATGAAAAAAATACTTCAAATATGATATAAAAAAGGCCAGTAGGTGGTGGCAAATCACTGTTTTAAGTAAATAATTTATTTACTATTCTGATTCATTCAGGAAGGAAGCAGGTGATTTGTTGATTTCGGAACTACATACTAGCATACTACTACTCTTACTATTTAAAAGCGGACTATCTGACCTAAAACTGGACTGATGGCCCTACCTAAAAATGGAAATCATGTCAACTTGTCTTTAAGTCATTCAATACCTGTGTGAAATATGGAATGAAAGCATGCAGGGCCTGTCAATCTCCAAAAAGGACTCAAAAAAGAACTAAAAACTTTCAACAAAGTAGTCCATACAACTCCAGTGCTGTTTTTCAAGTCTTCTGGTGTCATTTTTGATAGCTCATGATTTGCTGTCTGTAAAATATTTGCTGCTAAAACTGTCTTTGTGAAGCAGTGAAGGAGCTGTTGATGTACAATACATTCATGAAGGTCAAAGCTGTCATTCAGTGGCATTATTTCCCCTTCACA
Organism: Spinibarbus caldwelli; assembly: GCA_039654775.1. NCBI lineage: Eukaryota > Metazoa > Chordata > Actinopteri > Cypriniformes > Cyprinidae > Spinibarbus > Spinibarbus caldwelli. The sequence continues at coordinate 30,889,864 of CM077246.1, read as the reverse complement.
CATTATCAGAATTTCTTCTTGCATACCACGAAAAGCTGCAGCAATAAGTTTAGAGAATTTTTTTTTTTTTTTTTTTCTTGGTTGCAATTTAATAGCCATTGCCAATCATTTTAAAGGTGCCTTTTTTCAACAGCAGATTGCAATTACATGGATTTATTCAGGTGTATTATGTTTGGAGATGCTATTTGCGACAAAATCACTTCAGTTTGCAAGCTATCAATAAACAGTAATTATCTGTGCCACAGATTTTAGTATCTCATTGTGTTAGAGGTATTGTTTTCATGCAGCTGTAGGCTGTCCATTTTATTCAAACTGACAAGTTATCTGCGATTACTGAGGTGAGGCACCATTTCTTAAAGTGCTTTGACAGAACCAGCAGCTATTCCTGACAGCAAGCCAGTCAACTGCAAAAGCCCTTTCCTCCTCGGGAAAGTATGTGAGGCTGAGATAGAGTGCAAACGCACTCATAAATGCAGAGCTGGAGAGCCATTTTAGCTGGAGTTGCCAGGCTGCAAAAAGCCCACTTCATGTAATGCAATGTCACTGAAACAGCAGAGCAGAGCCCCTCCAGCGTTCAGCTTAATCAATAAATTAAACAACACCTCCATCACCATCACACTTCTGAGTCTTCAATCAGGTTCTCTGCTTAAGGTGTAGCCTGTAACCTCACGAGCCAGGTTCACTGAATAAGAAATATGTTTTGAATAGCTTTTTGAATGCTATGGAAAGAGAAGGCACTTCAACTCAAACTGGAGTGGAGAATTAATTTTTTGTTTGACTGCATTAATATTTACAGAGATCCCTCACTTAGTAGACTTCTGTTCTTTCTGTGGATAAGTGGTTAAAAGGAAAGTCGTAGCAAAGCTTGAGCGAGTTATTACAGTATGTGAACAGCTCTTTCTTTAGAATGAAGTGGACCAAGGAATTGTGTACAATAAGACCAGGAATGTGTATTTAGAACATAAAAAGAGTCAATTTTGATACCATGATTAATTTAAAAACAGCTCTTATGCAATTAAACAGAGACTTCATCCACATCCACAATTCAAATAATAAAACAGGTGTGTATTCATTTATATGTATTCAACTTTTTTAAATGGATTTCTGGTAACACTTTATTTTAGGGTCTCTTAGTTGCTTATTAGCATGCATATAACTAGAATATTAGCTATTTATTAGTATTAATTAAGCAGATATTAATGCCTTATTCTACAAAACCTTATTCTACATCCCTAATCCTACTCAATACCTAAACTTAACAACTACCTTACTAACTATTAACAAGCAGCAAATTAGGAATTTATTGAGGGAAATGTCGTAGTTAATAGTGTTCCCTATTCTAAAGTGTTACCGGATTTCTTGTTTGAATTGTTTAGAAACACAAGGATTTTACATATCATCATCATCATCATCATCATCATCATCATCATCATCATCATCATCATGTTTTCACTGCAGCCAAGTTATTTTAGTATCACTGAGATTCTATATAGCTTTTATTCATATTCTGAATTAGTTTTTATTTTTATTTTTTGTTTTTATTTGTGTACAGTATGTGTGTGTGTGTGTGTGTGTTTGTATTCAAAACAATTATTTTTTTTTTTTTTTTCAGTTTTAGTTATTTTATTTTATTCTTTTTTTTTTTGGTCACACTTTAGTTTGAGGACCAGTTCTCAATATTAACTAAATTTTAACTACAACTTTTTTGCTTCTTATCAGTAGTTAGTAAGGTAGTTTTTAAGTTGAGGTATTGTGTAGGATTACAGGGTCTAAAATATGGTCATGCAGAATAAAGCATGTGCTTTATAAGTAGCTACTAACAAACAACCAATATGATAGTAATATTCATGCAATTTTTAATATTGAGAATTGGCCCCTATACTAAAGTGTTACCTTTTCTTATGGTTTTAATTTTAGTTTCAGTTTTATTTAACTCTAATAACCCTGACTGCAGCACACTGTCACCTCACAGCACAATCTAATACTCATTAAACACTGATCGTTCATTTCAATGAGAAACAAGTGCTATAGGACACTACATTCTCTTTTTCCCATTCGGCCTATTCTCATGAATGTGCCTCTCCATTTGTAAAATGCAGCACATCTTCATCTATCACTGTGATTAAAGCTCAATAACACTATGCAAAATGGCGTCTTCTATGACGTGAGTAGCTGTAAATTACAGGAGGCTGTAGGTCGGCCGTAGTGAGGAGGAGGGGGGTTTTCCTCCACCCCTCTGTTTGCCTCCTCAGCATTTCTCTTTAACGTCACACTTCACATTCTGTGCCTCTCCTGCTTTCATAAAGCCTGTGAGGCTGTAAACGCTGGAAAGGTTATACTGGCTGAAGTCAACACAGCCCAGTGGCTTCAAAATAGATGCCAAGTCAGCAAAAAAAAAAAATTCACAAACCCAATGAAACTCCATCAGCCGCACAGCTGGACCCTTGCATTTTTATGAATAATTAATAATAAAATTTGTAAAAATTAAAAAGAGAGAAGATAGTGGAGACCTGCAGGGGCAATTGTCACACACTAAATTTCACCAATGACAAATCAGCCAGAGTAATGAGATTTCATGAGCAAAGAAGATCCTGACTCTGCTCTCACAAACCTAGCCTGCCAGGCATAATATAGCCTTTTTAGTCATTTTCGTGGGTCCATGTGAATGGGGAAAACATTAGCGTCTATACGTACATGTAAAGATATATGTATATATATAAAGCTCTTCAAAAACACAAATAATAAACTTTTCCATTTTCAGTACAATCATATCTTTCGTAGAGCATTGTTTAAAGGTAAAAGCCACACCTTGTCAGTAAAATTATATGATTTGGTCATAATTATTTAAGTACATTGTACCATAAGGCTAAGCTCAAAAGAGTTTCCTGAGTACTTCAGAAGCAGTGCTGTTATGGCTTGTACGTCTGGAAAGGGAATTGAAGCCATTTTCAAGCTCTTCAAAATCCACCATTCTACTGAACGTTAAATAATGTACAAAGGAAAAAGGTTTTAGATCACTGGCAAATTGCCCACAAAATTCCTCTCAAAAGCAGAGAGCAAGAGAATCTTCAGGAAATCATCTGAGGGTCAAACGTCATAGTAATCCACATACAGCAGTAAGAAGAAGTGTTACATCTACAGAACAGGTGCTCAGCAGCAGAATACAGACAGAAAATACCCCAAAACAGAAGAACACTCGATATGATCAGAAACAGGGTATAATTATCTGCAACAAACAGACAAACAAATAGAGTATAAAGAACAACTGGGAACAGGTGAAACATAATAATTGAACATAATTATAAGGTGAGAAGCAGAGCGGTACAGACAGGTGAGGAAACATGACAAACACGTGACAATGGAAAACAGAGAACAGAGATCCTTGTTGTTATTATTTTATATTTTTATCATTATACAATTCAATTTTATTTAAATACCTTGCTAAATCAAGAGTATATGTGCATTATTAAGTATTTTTTTCTTTATTTTATGCACTTTATTATATTACACTATATTAAAATTATTTAAAATTAATCTCTTTCTTTATAATGAAATATATTTATCAGTCAAGAACAGACTTCAACATATACTTGAATCTATATCTTCTTTCCATAATTCAAAGATTAAATATTTAATGTCAATTAGAACTACAATTATGCAGTTCTACAGTTACTGATCATATGACAGTTTATCGTTCAGGACACATATTAGGAACAGACTTTTGTTGTATTAAATGGTAATAAAGCGATAAGTTCCACTAAGCTGTGGTTCACAGTGATTTTAGGGGGCTGTAGCTTCACTGGGCTTATTACCTTTATTCAACGGCTACAGCACACATCAGACAAAGTTTCATAAAATAAACACACCGCAACAGAAGTGTAATAATTTATTAATAACATATAATATTTCTACTGCCAAGCAAAATATCCTCAGTAGTATTTAGCAGAATACTTGCCAAGAATGCTTGCAAGACATGGGCTATTTGTTCATTCTAAGAACAGACTTGCGTTCTCATGGAGACGGGTCTTACTGGGTTACCTTGAAAGAACAAACTCAGATGGACGTGAGGACACACAAAGCATCTTTATGTGAATTCAGATGTGATTTTGCTCCAGCACATTGTAAGTATAGCGGGACAGCAACAATGCACGATAAATAGCACATAACATTGCAAACACAAGTCTTAAAAACATTTACTTACATTATTTTTATATATTATTTTTTATGTATTATAGAGTATTTTATATCTTTTTATGTTACTGTGCATATTTGTGTAAATAACTATGTATATTTCACGCAATGCAATGTATATTTTCTGCAATGTTAGGGTAAGTTACTTTGCTCCCACTTTATATTAGGTGACCTTAACTACTATGTACTTACATTTAAATTAATCATTTAATACAGCGCACTTATTGTGTACGTACATGTTTTACATTGTACTTTATTATTAGTACTATATTTTTAAAAATACCTGCATGTAAATACATCTGTAATTAATTTATGTAATTACATTTATAATTACACTGTTGACCCATCCCTTACACCTTAACCCACCCTTAAACCAACCCATACCACCAAACCTGTTCCTAACCTACCCGTATCCCACCTCAATAGCAGCAGAAGTGTTTTAAAATACAATATAAACACAACAAGTACATTGTACTTATTTTTGAAGTAAGTACATAGTAGTTAAGGCCACCTAATATAAAGTGAGACCTAATTAAAGCATTGCATTACTCCATAAGCAAAGTAACTAATAGCGTAACTTAGTTACTTTTTACGTAAATTCATGCATTGCATGTCTTTTGCGTTACTTTTTCTCATCTGGGCTGGGCTTTTCTGTTTGTTTTTAATATAAAAAGTTATATTCTTGGCCAATGTAAAAGCCCTTTCACACCGAAAGTTAAATGAATATGCCTCAGCCATTCTGGATTGCATGAAGAATAATAAGCAAGAGAAGAAAATTCAGCACTCTTTAGCAAAAAATAAAACAATAAATAAAAATAAAATAACTAAATAACTAAATAAATGAACACACAAACAAATAAATAAATGATATGTTTATCTATAATTTTGCTTATTTGAAAAAAAAAAAGACATAAAATGAGATTAAATAAAGGTAACACTTCGTAATAACTGCACACTATGAATCATTAGGTAAGCATTAGTAAATAGTTAATTCATCCTTTGTAAAGCATTGTCCCAACATTAATAGTCATTAGTAAGCAGTTTATAAATACAGCTATAAATGTTTTGTTCTTGAGCATATCTATAATGTTTAATAATTGTATTTTCATACTTTATTAATGATCAATTTAACATTTCTAAATTATTACGTTATTTACAAACCAGTTATTTAGGAGTTTTCAGTAGTTCATAAAATCATTTAGATAGTGTAAGTAAATGATTAATAAACTATTTAAATGTACATTTATAAATCATATTATTTAGACACATGATAATGGTAACACTTTATTTTAGGGTCTCTTAACTAGTTGCTTATTAGCATGCATATTACTAGAATATTACCCATTAATTAGTAGTAATTAAGCACATATTAATGCCTTATTCTACATGACCTTATTCTACCCAATAGCTAAACTTAACAACTACCTTACTAACTATTAATAATCAGCAAATTAGGAATTTATTGAGTGAAAAGTCGTAGTTAATAGTGAATAAATGTTCCCTATTCTAAAGTGTTTCCATGATAATAGTTGCTCAGTGTGTTAATAAATGCTTTATTAACACATATCCCTGCTGATCCCTGCCTGACATGATTAAGTCAGGTAGTTATAAAACATTTAGTAGTTGCCAGACATCTATTTTTGTGAGCTCATCTAAAGTGAGGAGTATTTATCCCTTGTAAAGCATTTACAAAGAAGATTTAAAGGCTCATTTATCTTCCAAACAGAAAAGTTAAACACAACACAGAGGGATACAGAACACAGAAATATATTTTCAAGATGCAAAAAAAAATGAAATTGTACAACTGTACACTTGATAAAAATTGAAAAAAAAAAAACAATAAATAACCTATGCAATTTCATAGAAAAAATAAAAAAAAATTAAATAAAAGTGTACGGTTTCATTTTTTTACGTCTTGAAATACATATTTCTGAGTGCTGTATCCCTCTGTGTTGTGTTTGTTTATTTTTTCTGTTAGGAAGATAACTGAGCTTTTAAATCTCCTTTGTAATAGATATGCTTATAAATCAATAACAAGGCATTTATAGCTGTATTTATAAACTGCTTACTGATGACTATTAATGTTGGGAAAATGCTTTATAAAGGATGAACTGACTATTTACTAATGCTTACCTAACGATTCATAGTGTGCAGTTATTATAAAGTGTTACCGCATTTCACTGTTTTTATTCATTTTGAGCAATACTGTATCTGTTTTGTGCAGGTGAAATGAGTAAATACAATTTAGTCTAGAACTACAGTATCATCATGTTCACAGAGCATCTCTGCACTTACTCCTGATTTCTCTCAACATGGCAACACGAGAGCTGTCAGTCAGTACATGGGAAACAAAGTAACTGGCGTTACTTATTTGAAAAAGTAACTCAGATATTTTCTTGTAAACTAAAAAGTAATGCATTAATTTACTAGTTATTTGAAAAAATAAATAAATAAAACAAAAATAAAAATCAGATTACGTAACTCACATTACTTGTAATGTGTTGCCCCCAACAGTGGTTATCTGTGCTTTGTCAATGTTAAGTTCCTTTTAATTATGCTAATAAAAGTTGTGCAAGATTTCTCTAGGTCTTTATCACTTAAAATTATGCCACACAAATGGCAAAAGTTTACTTTCATGAGCCATTACATATTTGCAAGATTGCTGTAGGAAGTTTAAAGCTAGAAATGTATAATTTTATACAGCTTTCCATATGTCGTCCGCTCGCAGCGTGTTTTGGGACCCATTCATTTCTCTGCATTTGATGAATCTTCAATATCAAGAACACATCCTGGTTCTTTCACGTGTTCTGTGTACTTGTCTACACCATTTGAGGTGCTTCAGAGGAGTGGGCGTTCCTTGCAAGCTCTTTTAGCGTGATTAGCTGGCCACAGCTCTCTGATTGGTGGGTTTTTCTGCACAGCACCATGGGTAATGGTAGTTTTCACCATGAATTCAGCTGTTAAACATGATTATTAAAAAAAAAAAAAAAAAAAAAAACTAAAAATAAAAAAAACAGTTTGAAATAATGCAACAGATAGATTCAACAAAATCATATACCATCAATTAACAACCTCAGAGCTCAATGTAGGCTGACTAGGGAATTTGATTTTTAATTATAACTTTTAAACTTAAAGGTTTATAAGTTATCATTAAAAATCTAATTCCCTATGGAGAAAGTTTTTACTTGAACCTGAGCTTTGCACTCTATAGGATATCTTACAATGGCTTTGAATATGGCTCAGCCAATCATAATCAAGGACTGGAATGGTCTGTTTTATAATAGAAAATAGATTATTTAATAGAAAGCAACACAATATATAAGACATTTTGTGAATTGGATGATCGGGGTAAATTGCACTTATAAATATTTTATCTTCTAAAAGACAGTACTACATGAAAAAAAAAAAACATTTATAAGAAACATAGTAAAGAACTTATTAATTTGTGTAAATTCAGTTATTATTTTATTTTGTAGACTTGATACCTCATATTTTTCTAAAAAAAATATTTACATCTTGCATATTCTGCAAGAGGAATGTAAACTTTGAGCAGAACTGCATTTTCCTGTTCATTACTGTGAAGCTGCTTTGAAACAATCTGTATTGTATTAAACGCTGTATAAATAGATGTGACTTGACTTGACTGGAATAAACGACCTTCATATTTGTTGCTTTGCTCTCCATTCCTCATTGCTGATGACAAACATTTGGTGGCTGGCAATGTTTCATCACAAGCACCTGGCACCTAGCAGACTGATGCTGTATCGAGGGAATGCAGCCCGCATCAGGAGGGAGACACCAGCGGCTTCCAGGGCTGATAGGTGTTACAAGAAAGATTAAACCTGCCTCTGAAGTTTCAGCTGCACAAAAACAAGCTCTTCATAGCCAGATGTTGCCTCTCTCCAGTCGTGCGGGGCTTTGAAGTGAAGGAGACCATTAGAGATTCAAAACAAACAAGACATCAGGAGCTCAGGAATTCTGATGTGTGTCAAACGGTAATGGGCCAAACTAAAAATAGCATCTGGAGTGATGTAATAGACTGCCTTTGTTTGTTTAGGAAGTGCAGATATGATTTTTGAATCGAAATGTTATCACTTAATGACTTCGGACTTGACAAAGATAAATACTTAAATGCTATGCAATATTTATGATATCTTCTGGAAGAGACTGTGATTATTTTTGACTGTACAGAGCGTCCGCGTCCCATGGGGCCACACGTCTCCCTGGCAGAGATATAATTTCATGATTAAGGGTAAAAGCATGTGCCATTGTGAGAGTAACTGCAGGGCTTCTGATTAATTACACCCGAATCTGTACAGCAGTGCTGTCGGTACATTTCTGTCGGAGCTCCCAGTAAACTCGCTCTTACAATTCAATCAGTTTTCAGATTTTGATGGATTGGATTTGTTTGGTCTTGATTCTTCCTCCCCCTCTCCAAACTGCATTACCATTGCATGAGTTCCCTGTGATGCTAGCCGTATTGTAGGTTTAGCTGCGTAACAGCTCAGAGAAGCCACTTCTCTGTGATATTGAAATATTTGTCCCTGGTGGATTTGTCACCAAAACTTAAAATGCATGTCATGCATGCGCTCTTGCATCTGTCTGCTGCCGATCCATCGCAAGTGATGCAAAGATTGTGAGCTGCTCTCTGAAAGCGTTTTATGTGGCGACAAGCAGCTATGAGAAACGTTCTGTACTGTAGTAAGAGTGTAGTAAATTAAACATCATTATTAGTGGTTAGGATGGATAGGTAAGATACTATACAGAGCTGGGTAGATTACTTACGAACTGTAGTGTTACTGATTACAGATGTTGAAAACTTTAGTTAGTAAAGCAAAGTTACTAATTTTATGTATTCTGACTACTTAAAATTTTTACAGACTACTTTTTTTATCAAACATGTTTTGAACTTACCATTAGACATACCATATTGATATAAAAAACAAAGAGAAAGAAAATAAATTCCAATTTTTATACGCATTAAACATTAATGAAATGTGTAAAATGCATTAAACATTACATTAGTGAGATTACAGCGAATAAATAGGGAGTTGATAAAAAGCTATTAATTAAGTCATTAAATTAAAAAATAGCAGATGTAAACTGTACTCTGAAATTACATAATTCGAACCCCAGACCACCTTTTCTAGGTGTGGTGTGCTAATGCAAACCCAAAATCAAAACCCAAAAACAATTAAATCTGATGTCAAACGCTCTGCACCAAAACCTGTAGTGTGAATACACCTTAAGGTATAACATGCGGCTTAATCAAATCTCAGTACATGTGTAAACATTGAAAACAGGCAAACATCATTTGGAGGCAGTCTGAAATGCATGTGACCACAGTGTGTTGATATAGAGAAGTTAATGGTCCTGGGGTTTCCAGAAAGTACAGTGGCAGATAAATAAACAGATAACCTCAACTTTTGGTTCCAAAAAATGGAGATAACTTTCAGGGTCATAGCATCCTATTATCTACGTATCTATCTTTGTGGGCACACTTTCCATGTGCACTTATACACTATATACTTATGCACTATCTACTCAATGATGTAGTTTAGGAATTTTATAAGGTTATTTTGCCTTTCATAATTGGAGTCTGGTAGCCCCTCCCCCTCCAGTATATAATTAAAGCTGCAACAGTTGAGTGCATGCATGTTTTTTTTTCAGTGTGAACATACTACTCACACTATTTATACCGCAAAACAACATAGAATAGTGTAAAAGTGTGCAAATTGGGATGCACCTTGTGTCAAGTTTGAATACTAAGTGCATCTGAGTGCGTTCGTAATTGCAGTCTGAGCTCCAAGTCCAAGTACCCCAACTCTATCAAACAATATAATTCATGTTCCCAACAATATAAAAACTGATTAAAGATAAAAAAAAAAAAAAAAATGCACAACTGCCCAGTAGGTGGCTATATGCACTAAGAATGTAAATCACCAAAGTAAGAAAAAGAAAAAAGTAAGGCGTGCTTCTTCTTAGCATCCATTTCCATCATGACTCATGGATTCAAAGACCTGTTAAGAATGTCTAGCAATTACTACTCTAGTACTCTTAGTATTTTTGCCATATGAAATATTGTAGAAATAGTAAGAATAGTATGCTAGTGTGCGGTTTAGCCACTGTTTTTTCACTGTGTACATACCCAGAGTTAACTGAACTTACTCCCGGATGCGTTTTTGGAAGCATTGGAGACACACATAAGAAGGTGTTAATGCCAGTTTGCCTCAGCTGTCCACATGTAACCGAATAACCCTAGACAGGGAACATTATAGCAGCTATAAACAGGGCCAAGACTCATTCAGGGTAATACTTAAATTCTGCTCTTGACTCTATCCATTAGAAAAGTTATGCACCTTTAATGCAGTTGACATGAGGTGTGCCCCTGCAGCACTTGGATTAATTACACAGTGAGGGACCCTCGTTGTGCTCATATTGCATAAATCCCTGCATTAATTACAGCCTATAGGTTTTTAAGGCATCGATCAGTGGAGCTGCTCTGTCAACTTGCTAATGAAAGCATGGAGTGGGTGTTCTGAAATGGCTCCCCGAGCACCTCACACCACTAATTCATTACTAACAGCAGCCCGGCGTTACTAAATGTACTGCGATCTGTTTGCGCTGCAGTTAGAGGCGACACATTGAGACAGAAGGTCTTTATAGCAGAAAGAAATCTTTGAAAAGACTCTCAGCTACGAATCTCAGAAGCTCAAATGCGCCTGAGAGCTGTTTGGAGGCCTAATTGGATCAAAATTCTTGATCCAATGAATAAATCATTCAGCACTTATTGAATGCTACATATCAATGTTGCCAGACAGCAAATGTCAGCGATATGTGTTGATTTAGCATGGGGAATATGGCGAACACATGCTTCTGATGGCTCAGATGGTAATGTTTGTATTGTGTGGTGAAGCTAATCTTTCGCAGATATTTGCAAACATATCTGCTAGGCCTTGTGATGTCTGTGGTGTAATGCGGGGAGAAACTCTGTGAGCTCCGAAATCCTCAAAAGTGAGTAGTGCAAACCCGTGATAATCCAGTAACACAGGGCTTTAAAAAGCAAAAAGCACGGATAAAAAGCTTTCACCTGATTTGGGGTTTCCCAACCCCGACCAGGGTTTTTCAAAACTCTGCCAAATCAAGTATTGGATTTTTAACCATTTGGTGCGATTTGTTAAGTTTTTACAGGAAAATTTACAGGCTGATTTTTTTTTTTTTTTTTTTTCTTTTTTTTTAATTCATCAGAATGGTACAAAACTTGGTAAAAGTGAACACACACACACACACACACACACACACACACACACACACAAATTCATGTTTCAAAAAGGATAAATGACCTTGAAAAAAACATCATCACATCATCATCAAAAATGACGGCATAGGGAATGAATGGGAAACTGATTTCATCTAGTTGAAACATTTGGTACTGCGCCAAAATGAATGAATGCTCATTCAACAATATCAACCTCAAATTTGGAACCCAACTTGCTTAGTTTCATGTATTTGATTTTCATGCAATTTAACAGTAAAATGCATTTTGATAAAATATAAATTTCATATAAAATTTAAAAATAGTATTTTGTATATTTTATAATAATAAACATAAACATTATTATTTTTTTTTGTTTCACTTTTTTAATTCAATAATCTCCAAAGTGTCTTCTTCAAAAAGAGACTAAACTTAAGTCTGTGCATTCAAGATATTTGTCAGTTTAAGCTGGACATTTCATTTCAGTTTAAATGTTTGTTCTCAAAAAGTGGTTGACAGGTAATAAATAGATCATAACTAATCCCTAAATATATTTTAGTACACACTCAGAAAAAAAAGGAACTGTCTCTGTAGCATACTGTTTCAGAAGGTACACAACTGTACCATATTTACCCCTAAAGTGTGCAAGTAAGTAAGTCAGGTAAATATTAGTACTTTAATAGTACATATTTGTAACTTTCAAAAAGGTACCGCCTCAGTGACAGCTTTTGTACTTTTCCCACAATTAAAATCTCCCTATAATAAAAATTCTCTTATTAAATGATAAATAAAAAAGCATTATCAAACTAAAATATAGTACATTAATTTTTGTTAGGGGAAAAAAAAATACATCTTTGACTGCCGTACTAGCAGCAGTAGAGGGTTAAATATTTTTTTAATAGTTTATCTTTGTACACATATGCCAGGAAGGGGAATACTGGGTCATTGTGTTGCCTTTTAGTC
>CM077246.1:30769955-30872455 GCA_039654775.1 Spinibarbus caldwelli | reverse complement strand
TCAGAGAAGTCACTGTTACCATGGAAATGAGAGCTGCAGCATTAGAACTGAGCAGCGACCAGCCGCTCCGATGAAGTACAGCGAATGACAGAATCCAGTCAGATACATCTGCACACATGTGGCTGTTGTGCAATAAACTAATGTAAAAATAATGACTTATAATCGATAGCTTATTGAACTGCAGTTTCTGATTCGATTACATCACTCACAGGGCTTCATCACAGTAATTAGAGTTTTTTATAATCACTCTGAAACTGATATCAGAACTTTGATGTGCGATTTATGTCATGAGTTTTTAAAAAATCATATCTGCTGATCAAAATTTTTCAAAAGTCATCATATTTTTTACAGTTGCTTGGATATGATACACATACACCTAAGATTACTGGTTCATTGTATCACTTTTCAAAGTGACACAACATAACATTAAAGTGTTATAATTTTATATAATGCAATTCACACATTACCTCTGACATGACTGTCTGTTGATTTCAGTGCAATAATCTAACTATCCACAGAAACAGCTGCTCAAAATGATGAGTAACTGTTGCATTGCTCTTAATGGAAATTAATCAACAATATTCCATATTTAGATCATGAAAGATTCAGGATAGCAAGATCCATTGACACCAATTACTGTGGGACAAAAAACAAATGGATTTTATTATTAATATATGTAATATTTCTTTTTCAGGCACTGTTTCTATGGTCCTAAATAACACTTGTCCTGACCGTATTTTCAGATCTGACATTTCTGAAAGGATTCAGGCCCAAAATTAGCCCGATTATCTTGTGGTGTGTACCCAGCATTAGATGTAAAATTATACTAACACAAACAACGTAAAAAAAAAAAAAAAAAAAAAAAAAAGGTAAACTTGTAATTTGATTGTATTTCATCAATACTGAATGAAACCAACATGTGTGTGTCCCCACAAGGATAGTAAAACCTGAAAATTTTGACAAGGAAAAAAAAAAAGATTAAAAATAGTAAATTATGTTGATCTGAAATTGTTTATTATTTATTGTTTATTGAAATTGTAAGGGGTAAGTTTAGAGTTAGGGGATAGAAAATAGTGTTTGGTCAGTATAAAAGTAATAGAAATCTATGGAAAGTCCCTACAATTCACAGAAACAAACGTGTGTGTGTGTGTGTGTGTGTGTTTGATCTAAATGAATGTTCTTGGGATTTCAAGATCAATGAGCGAGTTTAAACAATTATTCTGCAAGTTAAAGGTTTCTTCAAAGATATGAATGCAGTGTTGTGTGAGTTCTGAAAGATTACATCAAGGATCTGAAATTAGTGGCAAAGTGGTTAAAAAAAACTGTGCTTCATAAAATACATTATGACCAGCTTTGTAACATTGTTTGTTTATTTGTGATTTTCAGACACTTTATTGATTGATTGATTGATTGATTGATTTTATTCTGTAGGGAGAAAATGAATGGGAATGATACTTGTGAAGATGTGGGTGCTCTCTCTGTTTCACTTGCATTTGCACACCAGCAGTGTTGCCAGAATGCTAATCATATTAATGGTATGGTTTCCCTTTGTTAATCATTGTGAAACGTGCAGTGCTCAGATACATATGTTATCAGTAGTTGTTTCTGATGGGTAAAGCAGCCCTCCTGCTACTACAGCTAACCTTGACAGGCGCGCGTGTGTGTGTGTGTGTGTGTGTGTGTGTCAGCCAGTGGTTTTGATTAAGCTTTCTAGGTTGGCATGTAGGTCACATTCTCAGTTGCCTTGTATGTTTGGTCTAATAGCCTTGTAAGTTGCCTTGTAAGTGATGGTCTAATAGCAACCAATCTACACTCCAGCTCTCCCTGAAATCTCAACAAGTGTAAAATTGTTTTGTTAACAATTGGAAAATTTGATCACTCTGAAATAATGTGTCCTACTCTGCATTGCTTCATTGCTATTCTATCTTTATTACAGATTTTTCTTAAATAACTTCAAAAACTTATTCAAATATTTATATTATTAAAATTATTCATGTCATTAAAATTTTGTCTGATTTTTTTCCAAATGGAAAAAGATGGCATACAAAATGATCACACATTTTTATGTCTTAAAGAAATTATACAACTGAATAATTATCTATTCAAATTAAAGAGGGCGATTAAAACCAGCATACAACACAGTTAGAGAAAACAAGCATTTACATAATCAGCATTTTTCTTAAAAAAAAAAAAAAAAAAAACATAAGTAAGAGTAAGAAAGTAAACAAATGTTCTTTAGAAATAATCAAAGACTGGAAATGGACACTGCTGCTATGTCTTATACGTGTATGCATGTTTATAAGCAGTGTAATATGCAAAAGTTTGGACTTCTTCAAATTGTCATTATCAGTCACTCTTTATTTCATTATGTAATTCGTTGACATTTCAAAACACTTTACGCCGACCTTTGGTGATCCTAATCCTGATGTGTCTGATTCTTTGCAGCTTTAAAAGCTTTTCTATGTGGGTTGTAAAGACACAAATAGGCGCTCTCATTTTCCCAGCTAATGTCAGCTCTCGCACATAATGTGAGTCATGCTTCAAAGTTGTAATTTAAAGCTGTAATGTAGCTAACAGTCTTTAAGGTTTAAGACATGAAACATTGATTGTTCTCTGAGGGCCAGCTGGCATGGATTTTTTTAAATCTTATTTTCCAAGAACTTTCTCTCAAAGTAAACTAAGATTCTAATATACTAAAGGGCTAAAGCTAACAAAAAATCCAAATAGTCCAATATATTAAGTTTATCAGTGAATATACTGCTTTTAAACACACAATTTATGAATATTTGAACAGCACATGAATCGACAATTCATCAATTGGGAAATATGTCATATGTAAACTATATTATTCTCAGTTCTAATTTGTTAAATGTGACTATAAGGCATGAACATATAAAGATATTATAAACATAAACATCATGACTTTTTGTAAAGCTGCTTTGAAACAGTGAACATTGTGAAACGATTATACACAGAGCCTGAAACTAACATTTTGACACTCCTACCAATGACCAGTGAATTGAGAAAACTTACTGGCCATAAATATGCTTACTGGCCATGAAACAGTATATGTATTATATTAAAAAAAACAAAAAAAAAAAACATGCAGAACAAATTGGGGAACTCACAACTAATATTATTTTGTGTATTTTTTATAATAATAATAATAATAATAATAATAATAATAATAATAATAATAAATCTTATCATTATATAACAACAGTACAATTACAATACTAATTTCGGTAACACTTTATTTTAGGGTCTCTTAACTAGTTGCTAATTAGCATGCATATTAATATATTAATATTAGCCATTTATTAGTAGTAATTAAGCACATATTAATTCCTTATTCTACAAGACCTTATTCTACATCCCTAATCCTACCCAATACCTAAACTTATCAACTACCTTACTAACTATTAATAAAAAGCAAATTAGGAATTTATTGAGGGAAAGTCATAGTTAATAGTTAATAATTGTTTCCTTTTCTAAAGTGTTAACCTAATTTCTTGTTGTTTTTTCTTTGCTTTCAAATGTTAAACCATATGCCTTGAAAGAAAATCACAGAGACACATCTGTTTTGAAATGCTTCTTTTGGTTGACAACAGATTTATAAGATGTTTTGTGTATGTTGTAGTTTCAAATGCACATGATAAGCGACTCATGTTCACAGCATTTGCAGAGACACAGATCACATCAGGTTACATATTTATGTAATTACAATGTAGTCTTTATGATCTGATAACTGTGCACAGCCATATCGTGTTCTCAGGCATGGTCAGAATTCATAAAAAAAGTTACTGGCTGTCATGTTTCATGTGCTCACAAGTTTTACTTGCATTTGGCGCTTGGTGAGTATTTTATGTCTTGGTTTTACAAATAAAACTGACTTGAGTTTACTTGAAGGTAACAAGACAGTATACCAAATATGGCTCATTCCAACCGAATGTATGAGCATATTTCCACACATTTCATGTAGTAAAGAGGAGTGTCCTTTCATCTGAAAACATCCCAGAGCACTGGCTCAATATGGACTGTAAACACTGACAGATGTTACTGACAGACGGCAGCCAGATTCACATGTGTGGCTCTTAAAGCCAGAGTTCATCCAAAAATCATCATTTATTCACCCTCATGTTGTACCTGAACCACTTTTGTTCATCTACAACACACACAAGAAGAACGCTCTCATGCAACTACAGTGAATGGGGACTTTAAACTAGTCAATGTGTGCACTATAGTCATAAGCAGCTTTGTGGTGGACAATTTAAAAGATGAAAAAGAAGTATTATGATATTGTGGGAATGACATGTAATCATGTAATCACTAAAATGTGATCATGAGCATTTCAAAATGTAATAGAATTCAATTACAAGTAATTTTTGGAATCGGATTACGTAATCCAGATTACATGTAATCAGTTACTACCCAGCTCTGATGACATTCATGAGTCTGTGAGAGAAGAATCGATGTCCAATTCTCAAAAAAATAAGCAATTTATTGAGTCGGATCCATTCAATAAACCTGTTTACCCAATTGACAATGCCAGTCTGGATGATTTGTTCACAAATCATGCAGTCGCAGGTTAAGTTTCAGTCTGTTTTTCACTAAAAGCTATCAGAAGAACATGCACTTGGGTCTTAAGGAGTATTTCATGATATTTGAATGGTTTTTATGATTCTTCATTGTAATTGTAAGGAAGCAATCTGTGATGCATATTTCTCGTGTTTCATAGAAGTCATTTGGACTGGAATAACATGAGTGAGCACATGACAGGATTTGTAGGCTGAACTAGTCAGAAAATAGACTGTGCTGTAGAAATGATGCAATAAGACCAGCAAACAGCATGTAAAGCAGTAAAAAAATGGAAAAGCATGCAGGCAGCTAGCGTGAGCTCCCATCCGTCATTATGCATGCTTTATGCAATGTCATGCAACGCTTTCCTCAATGGTCCAGGGAATTTTGTGCCTCCCAATACAAACACAAAATGGCAGCACTGGAAAAGGTTGGTGCAATCAATCACGCCAGTCCTGGAGTCAGCCTCACCGCACGCCACACACATCTGAGTTTCCGTCTCCAAGACGGAGGAGCTGCAGAAATCTTGAGTATTTATGAGCAGATGTCTAGTTTGGATGGCGAGCATCAGGTATACGACTGAACGTTATTAACGCTCCTGCTTCATCTTATTCACACAAACCTATCGATCATTTTCATGCTGCCTCTAGTATGAGCTCCTCGTATAGCTGGGATGCATGGCGCTCACGTACCTAGTGTCTGTTTTAGTGTTGTAATTTGCTTAATGTCATTATTCTAATTGGTGTACTCAGCGAAATGAAGGGCTAGCAGAAAACGGTGCTTGCGTGCTCCGAGCTGAGCGTTTGCCCGCTGGAATACATGAACTTTATCAGCACTTCTGTTTTTAGCCCCAGAGCTCACAGTGACACGGGTTTCACACACAAGAAAAGTATTTTTAAACAAGTATCTGCTGAGCAGATTCAAAGCAGACAACATAGAAATGTTGTTTTATCAACAGATTTTTTCTCATGAGTATTCGTATGTATTTTACCCCAAGTGTGTTTCTACCACTCATATATTTACTCACATTTTCACAGACAATAAAACATACAATACTTATGTTTGAACAACTTACATATGTTTAGAATTCCTTATTTATTAATAATTGTTAGCATTTTATCAATGTCATTTGTTATAATGCAGCTTCATTTGAAATGACATTTCTGTTCTTTGTGACTTGTTTCTAAGAAATACTTAATGTTGAAAAATAATATACGGTAACACTTTATAATAACTGCATGCTATGAATCATTAAGCATTAGTAAATAATCAATTCATCCTTTATAAATTATTATCCCTACAATAATAGACAGAAGTAAGCAGTTTATAAATGCAGCTAAATGCTTTGTTCCTGATTTAAAAACATATCGATAATGTTTTTAATAATTGTATTTTCATAATTTATTATTAATCAATTTATCATTTCTAAATTTAGTATTGTATTATTAACAAACAAGTTATTTAAGAGTTGTCAGTGGTTCATAAGATCATTTAGAAAGTGTAATTAAATTAATAAACTATTAAAATGTACATTTATACATATTTAGACATAGTAATAGTTACTTATTACTCTTTAATAACACGTATTCTTACTGTAATTCACTATTAATTTAGGTAGTTATTTCTGTTTCTTCTAAACAGAAAAGGAAACAAACAAAAGAGTGATACAGAACATAGAAATATTTATTTCAAGATATTTCAAAAAAAAAAAAAAGACTGTACAACTGTACACTTAATATAAAATGAAAAATAAACCTCTGTACAATCCTTGTACACCTCCAGAAAACATAACTTAGCCATAACATGAAACTAAGCCTCAGCAGTCTGATATAAAATATTTTTTTGATCATTTGTTGAATATATATATATATATATATATATATATATATAAAACATTAAATGTTTAAATCAGGAGCAAAGCATTTAGCTGCATTTATAAACTGCTTATTACTGTCTATTGATGTAGGGATAATGCTTTATAAATGATGAATTTACGATTTATTAATGCTTAACTAATGATTCATAGCGTGCAGTTATTAAAAGTGTAACTGAATATACTTTAAAATAACATTCTGAATAACATCTCTGTAATCGTTTATTTTGTTTGCTGTTGGACACAAAATTCATTATCTCAGTGTGCTCTCACTCAAAAAGTGACCATAAAAACAGCAAAATATAAAATAAAATGATCATAAAAGTAATCTGTTTTATTGGTGCGCTGTAATTCAAGTCTTCAGAATCCATATGATTTCTTTTCTTTAGGAACAGACCCAAATTCAAGCCTTTAACAATCTCCATCCTCAGTAATCATCAAATCTCACTTATAGATTTAGACAAAATAGATTTAATTCAAGAAATATTCTCTACAAACCTGATTCTATTTCATACCTCTGCTTCTCATGTGAATATAAACTGAAACATAACATTTTTAATGAGAATAAGATATTTTAATGAGATTAAGAGATTTTGTAACACTTTATTTTGCACGACACGTACTAACTATAATAGCAGAAAATTATACATAATTACATACAACTACATTGAACCCTATTTCTAAGCTTAACTATATAGTAAGTACATGTAGTTTAACCTTAAAATAAAGTTTAGTCTATATTTTGAATGATTTTTGCTTATATATAGGATCAAACAAAAGTTTTGATAGAATCACAGTGTTACACATTTCAGGGATTTTTTTTTCTTTCTTTTTCTTTTTTGTCCTCGTTCAAATATGTCTTGAAAATGCTTTTGTAGCTGTTACTGAAGTGCAAAAGTCTTACATGGACAGAGCGTAGACAGAAAAGAGATGAACATTGCTCTGAGCAAGAAAAAAAAAAAACAGAAAGAGAAATCCATTAAATTCTGTTGAAATATTGAGTGAATAGATCTATATGTTTTTTTTTCTGCACATATTTTTTCTGTTTTTATTTTATAAAAACCTTATGAAAGATTAAACTAGTATTGGATTGTGTCTCAGTAAAAGGCACGGTGAGACTGAATCATCCCGTTGTCCCTTTCAAACCTTTCAACATTTGTGTGTTTTTTCCTGGTTCACTTATAGCATTTAAAAATAAAATAAAATAAAATAAAATAAAATAAACCATAAGCTATTCAAGTAACAAACATTAACCATATTATAAATACTATATGTAATTCATGCACATTTTTTGTACTGTTTTTTTGGCAAAAAGAAATGTCAAGTAAGTGGCTCAGGTGAAGAACAAAATAATAATACTAAAAACAAAAAACAAGGAAGATGAATGTCTCCACACTGAAATTAAAGTTCCATTTACAACTAAGCACAATGTTTCAACCTGTAGGTTTTCTTCAGGCTCCAGAAACAATTTGTTCAGCGTGATCGTCAATGATTCTGCAGTTCACTGGGTGTTAAGCTCGGTCAAAAACACCTCTTTACTTCAGCCAAATTCTGTCTGCTTGTAATAAATACTTTAAGACTCTTCACGAGCTTCAATTTCAGTGTGCAGAAATCCACTTTCTTTTTCTGAACTTTTGGACCCCACTATATATGCAGTAAACATGATTAACACTCAAAATTAAATGGAAAATAATGCTTTATTTGCTTCAGTTGCCTTACAGATTGAAGACACACCCTGAAATGCTCTCATACACACTCTAAACACACACAAACACACACACACGCGGCTGGCTGTGGCAGTGAATCATGCAAATGTCTCAAGCTGAGACTGACAGTGATTGAAAAGGGCTCATGCAGCGTTAATTAATTGTCTAATCAGCATTATAGCTCTTGCTGTTATTTTTACACATCTTCAAGCAATGAAATTTGCAATCCATTTCCTTCAAAAATGCTGTATTTTCGCACAAGTATCTGCCATTTTACATTCGAGTGCACACTTGGCGCTGATAATATGTCTGTGATATAGAGCAGATCTATTTACAGATTTACTGAAACAGAACAGTCTTCAGTAAAAATTCCAGCATATTTAAATAAGTCAAAATAAAAACAAATTCCATTAACCACCTCTAAAAAACGATGCACTGCATGCAAATGCACTGCAACTCAAAGGGGAACAAATCTGTTATGCCTCTCCTCTGGTACCTCACTGAAAAAAGCTGCCCTGTCCTGCCCCGACATGCCCCTGGCGTTCTGTTAGCAGCCGAGAAATGACTTCTCACAGGTTTCCAAAGAATAGAGCTCAGTCAGAGTCAACAGCATGTTTAATTTGACAGGAACAAAACTGTGGCTGTGAGGGATGAAGTACAGTTAATTAAATATGTTGCAGTACTGAGTGTCAAACATTCACTTGACAAAACACTGAAAACACGTTTCAACAGATCTCCAGTGGACTAAAACATGAGTTGTGAAAATTAGACATGACATAAGACAGAACAGCATATCGGAGAGACCTAATTTTCCTCTGTGTGGAATAAAAATGGCATCTGCTGTAAGTGAGGTCTGCGCTCTCAGAGTCTGTATTACAGTAGTTTCTCATCTGGAGGACACTTAAATGCTTCAGCACCATGTTAACCTGAGGACATGCTCCCCATCTCCACCTCATTCCTCAGCTGCCTTCTCTAAAATGGAAAGTTACTGTCTAGAAGAGCGGACAGAATCTAAGCAGAGTATTTTACGACTGCACAGATCACAATTTAATCATTTCAGTGTTATTCAGCAAAATCTGCATATGACCAATAATCTGTGAACATAGAGTCTTATACTCACATAAAGCAGCGGCCAAAAGTGATGTCTAGAGTGGACATTTGCACAATATTTGCTTTAAACTCTTTCCCACCATTGACAGACTTTTCTGTCTCTCTGTGTTTTCACTGTTATACGGTAGGAGGCGCTATTACACATCTTCAGATAGACTACTGAATCTCCAGATCAAAACACAGTGAAGAAGCAGAAACAAGAGATCACATATGTAAGCAGATGCATATGTAAAAATGTGATCATCAAACAGCATCTAAATCAAAACTGCCTAATGTTACAGAATGAATGCTGACGCTTTGGATGTGTTGATGGAAACGATTGACTTTATCCATATGTTTTGATCATCGTTCTGAATCTGAATCAGGCGTTGTCTTTTACAAAAACACAACTTTTTGTTTAAAATTACTTTTTTAATGAAACTTGCACATTCATCTGTTGATTTATTTATTTATTTTTTTCAAGCGGAGGCTCTGTTCTTCTTTTTTGACATTTTGCATGTTCAGATATTCATACAACACAATATTGTGGGGGTCATGAAAATTTTATGAAAATTATCAATGCTGGCAACCGTTTTTTTATTTATTTATTTTTTTTTTAGTGCTGGCAGGGAAGAGTTAATGATTAAGTTCAATTAAACCATCAAAATATTATGAACTTGTTGGAAGAGGAAGACAGTACTTGGCTGACAAAACTATTAGGGGGAAAAAATGGGTTTATTTTACTAGGTGAAAAATGCATTTAAAAAAAAACAAATAATAATGTGTACATTTACAACATAATTGGTTATTAATGTTTCATTGGCTCACTCTCGCTTGTATTTGATTAGCAGCCATTCTCATTGGTATTCCTCAATAAGCAGATCACAAATGAAAGGACTGTAATGCGGAGCACATAGAAAGGCTTTACTCTCTCCAAACACACCTACGCAATATGCTTAGAAATCTACATCAGCATAACATCAGACACATGATATTCAAAGTCACTTTCAAGCCAGACACCACTTTTGACCAGCACTGTATGGAACAATAACAATTTGTTGCATGAAATGTGTTTCTCATCAAAGGATTTAAGCTTTAATTTGCATCTAGTTGGGTAAATTGACGATTTGCTAATCCACAGATATTTAAGAAATAATGAGAAGTATACCAACCATCCCAATAAAATGTACATTCAGCAGAAATCAGTGCAGGGTGGGACTTGTTGATCCTGGATGATGCATGTAAGCATTATTTTCATTAGAACAACTTGCACTGATGAATCATGCGCAGTGAGTTTGCGTGTGAATTAGCTGCTGTTGCGGTGCTGTATTTATAGCAGGTGGAGCGTGAGAGCGGCAGTGTTGATGTGGCAGTGCTCTCTGACCGCGCTAAGAGCTGTTCTGTTCCAGCTCCGTGAGTAGGTGGATTCTCATCCACTGTTCCCTCTCTTTCTCTCCGTCTGCACACAGGATCTTTGTTTTCATCTATCCTGCTACAAGTTACAAAAGGTTTCCATGGGAACTAAATGGAGATCACTCAAAAAAAAAAAAAAAAAACACAAACAAACAAAAAAACAAAACAAACAACAACAACAAAAAAAAACTCAGTAGTTAAGGCTGTGCATGTGATGTGGTGATAGCCAGGGGCTTTGCTACGTCACTAATGGAGTTTGTAGATGATTGCTCCACAGATAAGGAACCAGCCACGACCACCTGCTTCAGATCATTTCCTGAACTGATGATTATAATGTCATACACAATGTGGACACAAACCACATTCACCAAAACTGTTACTTTGCCATTAAACACGATGAATGAATGAGACTCCAAAAAAGTCTTTGGAAAGCAATCTGGTGAATATTATAAAATCCAAAAATATGTCCACATTACATTTAACCCAAAGATCAAAAGAAATTATGTCATTAATTGTCATAGAAATATCTCATTATTGTAATATGAAAACAAAATAATAATGTTATATTATTTTGTGATTAAATTATATGGTTTGTGAATGTAATTAATTGTAATATTCATTTGTTGTTTTTAAGCATCTTGGAGACGTTGCCACAGTTCTTAAATTCAGATGATGATCAGATCAGATCTCAGTGTGGAGCACAAAAATCTCACTGGATTATTACAATTAATGGCAAAATGAATGTTTGGAAATGCAAACTAATATTTCCTACTTACACACTACAGCAAAAGATAGAAATACAGCATCAAATTAAATTGAAACATGTGGATAACACTTTATTTTAAGGATCAATTTTCACTACTATCTAGCATGCATATTACTAGCATATTGGCTGTTTATTAATGCTTATAAATATGCTTATAAAGCACATATTAATGTCTTAAGTTCTGCAGGACCATACATTCGATCCCTTAATCCAACTTCATACCTAAACTTAACAACTACCTTACTAACTATTAATAAGCAGCAAATTAGGAGTTTATTGAGGCAAAAGTCATAGTTAATTGTTACTGTAGTTAATAGTGAGAAATGTTCTTCAAAAGGGATTTTATATACATAGAAAGCATGTAAAATGCAAGTAAAGTGTTTACTTTAATGTTTCAAATAACCTTTTTAATTATTATTATTATTATTATTATTATTATTAATAAATGTCAACTAATGGGTGAAATAATGTTTCATCATCATTCAGTGTAACAGATATAATTATGTAAAAAATGAATCGATATACTTATTCTGTCCTGTACTTAGTAAAATGTATAAAAATAAAAACTGATAATACTAAATTTGACTATATCTTAAATGAATGAAAATGTTTTGTTGACAAACAAGTGAAACCTATTGGACTGAAGGATAGTGACAAAGATTTGTATAAAATTAAAATTAATTCATTCATATTTTGGGATGGACTGTGATGCTTAAAGACAGCCTTTAGTGTCATCTAATGATTCTTGTTCTAAATATTACTAATACACAATGTATGAGGAAAAAAAAAAAAAAAAGCTGTATTAAACCTATTGTTTTGATGTTTGAAAACACCCTTTCATACAAACATTTGTATATGAAAGCATAATAAAAGCCTGTCATCAGTGCCGGCCCGTAGGGTTGTGGGGCCCTAGGCAAGATAATGAAAATAGGCCCCACTAATGTAAAAATTGTCATAGCAATTTAAACATATGACAAGTCTGTCTTTGATCGTGGGCATCATTGCATTTATAAAACAAATACTAATACTACAACAATAAATATTAGGTTATGTATAGCAGTCAGAACATCCTTTTTTTTTCGGCTCCATAAACATAGACCTACCATTTGGATTCCATTTCTACTACAATTTCAATTTAATCTCTCCGTAATTCTTTCATTCAATTCCAAAATCTGAACCAACAAAATCTGCACACAAAATCTGAACTGTAACTAGAAAAGTTTTCAGATAAACGTTTTCTTGATTTGCCAGAAATGATAAAGAACACTAAGTTTGTTTTTTCTTTCTCACTGGATGCATAAATTTCCTGACAAAAATTATGAAATTACTGTTAATGATTTTTAATCATAATCATTTATAATAGCCTAAATCCTTAGACCTTTAACAATTATATAGGCCTCCTGCATGTTAACAGGTCATGCTGCAGTTTTCTGTAAAATATATTAATAATAATCATTATCAATAATTAGTACTTTGTTTAATGTTTTATTTAGTTATAACTATAATCAGAATTATTAGTAGTCATATTGATATATAAAAACAATACTTTTTTTTTTTTTTTTTTTTGGCCAAATTGTGCAGATCTACAAACAGGCACAGCAAACTCCTCTACACTGGAGAAAAACTTAGAAGTGTTATTTTCCCTATTTTTACCCAAAATAAGGTGTAGGCTAGTGAGTAGCTGTAGCTGTTTCATTCATACTGGTAGCCAGAGGGCGACCTCGTGAGTAAAACCATAAGTGAAAAAATAATAAAATGAAATACTCATAAAAATCACATAGGAGGAAATCCCTAATATGAACAAAGGCATATGCTACAGTAACTGCATAAAACGCAGATAGGACGTTTTAACTGATGAAGAAAGAAGACAATAAACATACGATTGTGACTAAATGGTGTATCTCTGTTCTTCAAGCCATCTCTGGTATTTTTATTTGCATAATGTATCTTTATAATGCAATGCTAATCGACATATCACTGTATAGAATATAATAAAATGATTTTGCCTCATTAGCTATGTGATATGAAACCATGTCAGATCACAAAAGGAAGTTATTTCAAACACTCAACTGATGTTATGAAATGAATTTGGAGCAAAAACGTCAATAAATGTTTTTAAATGCACTTAAAGGGGTTCTGCAGATCGATCGGTGTTTGACATCAAAGTACTGCAGTAGGATAGGAAAGCATGCAGAGCTGTCCATTAGTATATAGCTCTCGCGGTACTTCGATGACAAACACCGATCTGTCAGCGCCGCTTAAAGTCGAACACACTTTGAAATTTAATTGACATCCTCGCGGCCGCAGGGCCCTCCTTTTTAATGCGGGGCCCCAGGCGACCACCTGTACCGCCTGTTGGACGGGCCGGCACTGCCTGTCGTGTTCTGTTTACATACACCTGCTATGCTAAAAGAGTGGGGGTTTGGTTAAAATGTTGTTTTGACCTTTTAAGGTGGATCACATTTTCCAATTATAGGCTAGCTCTTTTTGCCAGAATATTTAATCAGAATTGTTCCCTTTAAAAGTGTACTTCAGAGTTTTGCACTCAAGAACTGACTCGCTCTCACAGTTCGAGACGAGACCAAATTCTCATTTTCTAGGTCTTGTCATGGACTAGGAAGCATGTGGACCCGGCTTGACTTCAGTCTGGAGTGCTCCAGCTCTGCGGATGTGTTTTATTGTCTGTCTCTTGTCGGCTCTGTGTTATTGTGTCTCTGGAATGGAGCACACTGCGAAGGTTCATGTGACACTGACACAAAACCAGGCTTCATTCATCCCAAAGGAAAGGATATTTACCCTGTCTGAATCACTCAGACTCTCTTCTGGTCTCGGTCTTGACTCGGACTCAACCCTCTCTCGGTTTCAGCCTGGACTCAGACTTTGAATGAGCTGGGCTCCACCACAATCTAAATGAGCAATGTGGTTACAATAATTAAAGCATTTTAATGGGAAAAGTAAAACAACACATTTTAAAATACAGAACGTTTAGTTATCCATGTCAAACTGGATAATTCAATTCTGTGTTCAGATACAGTACATGTCTTCCAGTCAGCAGAAGCCTGTTTGTCGAGAACATCACCCTCGGTTTATTATCATCTGTCCTTTGACTCCTTCAGCACCTACAGCTGAAAGGCTTTTGAGTCATGTTTCTAATTTTAACCCAGCCTCTGACCTCCTTTGTGTCATGTAGGACCCAGTAAAGACTCAGAACGTGCCCAGATTGCCAAACCAGCGGGATCCTTCTGAAGTCACATACAAAGTCTTACTGTCATCCTATCATCTTGTAACTTGCGTAAGAGCTAATGTACAGTCAGTGGGTTATTATCACAAAATAAACCCTGACAAGTGATCTGGGGCCTGTACCTCATAGATATGACCAGAGTTGTAAAAATGGTTTGAGAAAATCAAACCAAACAGATCCAGCCAGGATTAAGTGGTTCCACTACACTCCAGCTAAACTTTCTCTCTGAACTCAGGATTTGATCTTGTGTTTGTGATTATTTCATGAGCGGCCAGAGTGATGTATTACTTTTCCAGCAAACATACTGTATCAAGACAATACCATTCCCTGCTGGCAGAAGTTAATATTTCTTGGCTGCTAATGAAGAGATTGTTATGAAGAATTAAAACACATTTGCACAGCAACAGGAAGAAACCACTGCTGTCCAAAAAAAAAAAAAAAAAATCCTTGAGATGAATGCTGAAGAAAGGAAAATAGTGAAATAAAATGGTTACACTTTATTTTGATAGTCCACTTTAGACATTCTACTAACTATAAGTAACTACATGTCAACTAATTCTCATTAATTTGCAACTCCATGTTTACTAACTCTCAGAGTAGACTGTTAGGGTAGTTTTAGGGTTAGTAGACTAGTAGTACTTGCAAAGTTTCTCATAGTCAGTATGTAGCATGTTGTGGACCCATCAAAATAAAGTGTTAGAAGATATTAAGCAGACAGTCTACTAATACTCTAATGACTGCTAGGTGTCATGTAGTTGCAAAGTTACTTACTGTTAGTAGAATGTCTAAAGTGGACTATTGAAATAAAGTGTTACCAATAAAATATATAAAATATCTGTCATTGTAAGTGAATTTACTTAGGTTCAAAATATAGGCCTATCAAACAAAACAAAAACTTTGAATTAATTTAAAATATATAAATGTTATATATATATATATATATATATAATTAAATAAAAAGCTTAATATAAATTAATATAATTTAGGGTAACACTTTACAATAAGGCTTCAATTGTCAACTATATTTAATACAATAACAATGAACAACACATTTGTTACATAATTTATTAACAACATTATTATTAATCAAAATTAAGTAATGTTAATAAATGCTTTATTAGTGTTTTTCATTGTTAGTTTATGTTAACTAATATTATAACAAATTGAACCCTATTGTAAAGTGTTACTGAAAGAAAATGACCACTTACACACAAAAAAACTAACAAAAAAACAATAATACATTTTTAATATACAGGCATCAGATGAAAATTATGTCTAGTGAAAATTGAATGGAATTGAATTGAGTGGAAATGAGATTTCCACCCTTCACTATGTATGCAGTGTGTTATAATCAGAAGCATCAAAGAAATGTGGAGTGACAACATCAAAGATGTCACTGTGCTAACAGATGATTGTTTTAATAAAAGTTTCTACAGAGTTTCTATGGGTATGAACACTGGTAAGAGATTGAAAATTGGTGAAACTTCTGTAAAACTTGACTAGCTTTGTGATAGAGATTGCTGTGGTAGAGATTACTTCATGAATACTTGTAAATAAGTGGACATGAAATATATGGCCTAGAGGTGAAATTATGTGAGAACAGAATGCCAGGTGAATCAAGAAACATTGTTTCCTGTGTAAACGATCAAATTGGATAGCAATCTTTAATGATAAAGTCCATAAAGACACAAAGTTTAACTAAATGCTATACTATCAAAGGAGTACCATGGCTGTTTGGTATTGCCTGAGGTATTGTAGAGTACTATGTGAATAACATAGTGCATGGTAATCATTTAGTACCATGGTATATATGAAAGTGCCATGCCATTAACAGTAGATCCCATTACTGTACCTTTGTGCAAACCTGCTGTTTGTCCCCTTAAAGCAGGTGGCATGGCCATTGTAGAGTATGCAGCTCAGCAGTGTGATGCATGTTGCACAGTCCAAGTCACATCTAAATGCAACATTTCTATGCAAGTTCAATCTCAGAAATGCACTATGGTGCTTCCTCATGCAGTCATAAACTTTTATCGTGTTGTGCTGGTTCGGAGTATGCATTTGCATGCATATGAGCTGCTGTGTCTGACTCGGGATGCCGGCCAACTATTGCGTTAACGAGACATTGAAGATCATATAACTGTGTATTCCTCAGGAGACCATATGACAGCTTTAATTAGATTGCATTGGACATGAGAGTAAATGTGAAGCAGAACAGCGCGCCTGAGAGTAAATCAGTCACTGAATATAGAGGACATGATGGTGCAGTTTTCAAAGCTGTTGGGTCCCCAAGCAAATCCCGCATTTGTTGGTTATAGTAAATTAAAGAGAAAAGTAAAATCACATAGTCATACCTTCTTAGTCATTCTTAACGATCACAAAATGAGATTTCCAGTCTTCACTAAACACGTCATTAATCTATGCCAGGGATCAACATTTCCCCTACCGTAAAATGCTGCAACTCATCCAGTTACAAACAGAGATTTCCTGAAAGAATGCCAGAGATTCAGCTTTATTTAAAAAAAAAAAAAAAAAAAAAAAAAAAAGAAAAAAAAAAAAAAGAAAAAAAAAAAGCATCATTATTATTCATAATGATGCAAGAAAAAAAGGCATGCAAACGTAAACACAGCTGATTTAGTGTACTGAATGCGGCTATTTAGCTCATTAGCACAGATTGGCTGCATTGATATTGAGAGCCGAGGTACAATATACACATGTGCGAATCAGTCACCGGCACTAAACCTGCAGCTGAGAGACCCCTCACCCCCACCCACAAGGGCTTTCACAGATCCCCAGCCCACTGCAAATTAAGCATCGCCTCAGTCAATAGTGCATTTAATGCTTGCTAACCCAATATTCCAGTTCTATAATATAAGGCAAGCTAAAGCGAAAGGTGATGTCCACTTGTCAAAGCCACCAGATGATGTTGTTGATGTCCTTTGGTCGGCATAGTCAGGAGTTCATTGATGGGTTCGTGAGTTTTAATTACGATTATGCAAGATGAAGACTACGACTGGCATTGCTGTTCATTTGAGAATAAAGTAGATATGACTGCTTGAGGCACAGTTCCTTTTTCATTTTACTGTCTGCTTTGCCAGACACACTGAATTTCAATGAGGATCTTTCCCAACATCTCCAAGGCATGAGTTTTGATTACACGCATCTCTTTTGTATTTTCAAACTTCGTTGGAACCACGTTCTCGCTCAAACATGCCAATCTGACAACAATATGCACAGTTTCCCTGAGAGAGAAAAGCAAACAAAAACCAAGAACGACAGCTCGCATTAGCCCGACATCCCCAACGGAGGATTACATTGATCCTTTCAGAGGTTAAATCTGTTGAATTAGATAGCACCTTACCTGTGTCTGAAGCATGCGGCAGCCGCTTTCAGCCCAACCAGTCATGCCCTCCTATTTGGGCAGCTCGAGTGCTTGCTGGCAGTTGTACAGGTGGAGGTTCACAGAGAGCTCTTTCCCATTCACCCAGGTCATTGCAGCTGGCCCTGGTGTCTTCTTGAGCAGACAGGGGGATGGGCGGCCGCTCGGACCTCTCACATCTCCGGCAGATCCCTGCGGTGTGCGTTCGCTCTCAGCAACTGCTGGATGCAACTTTCCCCCGTATTCTCCACCTCGCTGGGTTTTCATGCATTTCCCTTCCTTTTGTGAGATCCGACGAGTGTGACTGAGATGCAGGGAGGGATAGAGCGTGAACACAGGAGAGGAGGAGAGAAAGGGAGGGAGAGAGAGAGAGAGAGAGAGAGAGAGAGAGAGAGAGAGAGAGAGAGAGAGAGAGAGAGAGAGAGAGAGAGAGAGAGAGAGAGAGAGCGAGAGAGCGAGAGAGGGAGGCACAGGAGAGAGATGCTTCATTTATTGGCATAAATCAGGAGGGGAGAGAAGAGGAGGGTCTGTGGAGAGACTACAGTATATGTCAGTCACGTCCACATTAGAGCGTGGGTGTACGTCCCAAGAGATGCTCTCTGGACATGTGTGATTATGGGTAATGTTGCTTTGAAATCACGGCATGCTGGGTTTCCCTGTCTGTCCTTGTGCCGTGACACTGCTTGCACAAACAAAACTCATATATATGTGTCAAGACCAGGCGATCAATCATGTACACGAGCACACAGAGAAGGTAAAGAGTCTGTATGCGTCTCCACAGGAGAAAATATACATTACAGACTTCCGCAGGGAATATGGGACGGATGTGAGCTATCCTGCAGGCTGCTCTTTGAAAACCTCCTGGGAGAGGACAGAAGGAACACTGGATTGCTAATCAAATAACCCAGCAAAGCAGCATGGTTAAATACTCAAACCAGTGCAGGATTACGAAGTGAAGATGCTCTCTGAGCGAGGTGATCTGGGGTTTTCCATTTGGCCGGGACCTTGAAGACAACATTAAATGGCATTCACAAGCCATTTTACTTCCGGAGAATAACGTTTTTATGAGCGAAACGGGTATTGAATGAGATATGGATTTATTTTATCCATTGAGAATTGATTGGATTGTTAATAGCACTGTTATGGAGGTTTACTACTCTTCAGAAACACCACTAGTACCTTTTGGGGAAGCTCGGGATCGGGGCATGAAAGCTGAAAGTTCAAGCTTGACAGCATTTCAGTGTATCTCAGTGTTGATGTGTATTTCTCCTAAATGGATCAACATAACTGTGGCAACATTTGTTGATTAATGCACATATCATGGTAGTTTGGAAATAAAATGTCACCAAAACTTACCCTAAACCAGTGGGGACTTGTCAGAGGAGGCAAGGGAGGCACAGCCTACTCAAAATATTGAAGTGGAAAATGGATAAAAAAACAATTTGCTGTTAATAAAATTCCAAGTTGTTTATTTCATGTTTTCAGAATTTGTATTTCATGTTTGCAATTTCACCATTGCAGCTATAAAATATTACTGTTACTTTCACTCTCTCATTTTCTTATATTTTTTCTGTCTAAAAGGTAACTTTAAAAATCTGATTGAAGTAAAAAAAAAAAAAAAAAAAAAATATATAATAATAATAATAATAATAATAATAATAATAATAATAATAATAACAACAACAACACTCTAAATCAAACTAAGAGCAAAAGCAAACATTAGAATACATTAACTTCTTCATGCTTTTACATGGCTTTGAGTTATTCTGTTGAGTGTCATAATTCGTATTTCATGTACATGAACGCTCTGCTTTACAAGTGTAGCACTGTAGCAGGTGATTTACAGAGTAAGTTTTACTACATAGTCTGCTCAGGCTAGGTGATGCCAGCTGAAATAGAAATGTCATTAATACATTTACCTTCTTTGGAAAAAGATCCAACAATGAATTGTAAACAATAAGATCAGAAATGTGCTTTAAAAATAAAATAGAAAATAAAAATGTGCTGTTTTAAATTCATGTGATTGCAAGGGTATGACACACAAGGCATAAGTAAATGTGTGTGCAGGAGAAATGAGAAAGCTTGAGACAAAATGCAAGACAGGAGACGTTTACAGAGGCATGTGACAGGATACAAAGCAGCTCGCCCAACTCTGCTTGTTAGCAAATAGGTTCCCTTGTCAATCAGCCCCTCAGGTTGGACCAGGCTAATACTATCAGAGCAGTTTTGATTTACACAGGCTTATTATGTTGACATGCCTGTGTGTTTAAAACATAACAAAATGTGTTAAAAACATAAGAAATTGAAGGTTTTGCATCAGTTGTTTTAATTTTGCTTTTCAGACTTGACTACTGATGATTGTTTTCCTGTAAACGTGACCAGATGTGAGAAAGGACAATACCGCATGCCAGTCTATGTTGTTATTGAAATGCTAGGTACAAACATCATTTTAAATCATTGTTCATTTACATGCATTGCATTGCACTTGAAATTATTTTGATAGAGGATCTTGAAAATGGTGATAAAACTGACAATTAGTGAAGGTTTACCTTTTACTTGTGCTCTTATCATTGTTTCTTCAAGCCAAATTCTCCACCAAACTTGCTCAGGAAGGGATCCAAATAACTTTTCCATTAGACATAAACTAAATAACTCAACACTTTCTTCTTCATCTGATATGCATGGACTGGAATATGATGCCTCACTCTAAAGATCTGTTCCATAAGCTGCCAAACTGACATGCTTTGTCCCCTCTGTTGCCTCTATTGCCATGTCAAACAATTCCCTCGTCTCACGCTAACACTTCATGTCAACTCTTAGTATTAAACAAAGCCATGTTTGTCACAGGTTGTCGAGGCGAGGAGCTGAAGGAGCATGAAGGAGGCAGATCTCAAACAAATAAAGAGCACTGGAGGAGCGGGCCCTGGAGGAGCGGACACTGGAGGAGCGGGCCCTGGAGAAGCGAGCCCTGGAGGGCTTGCGTTGACCGCAAATGGTGGCGGGCTTGTATTGGCCGCGAATGGCGGCGGGCTTGCGTTGGCCACAAACGGTGGCGGGCTTGCGTTGGCCACGAATGCCATCTTTATTTGGTCCTGTCTTCTGTCAAGGGTTGTCGAGGCGAGGAGCTGAAGGAGCACACAGGATAATGAGGGGCTAAACTAGATAATTAATAAAACACACCTGGAACTAAATCAAAGACAATCAGGGACAGGAACAGGAAAACCAAATAAGGAAAAACAGGAAACTTGACAGGAGCATACATGTGACAATGTTAGCCCTGTCACTACATTATTTGAACCCTCATTGCAACAGCCAGAAGGAGGATATGTGAACTGTTTCATGGGTATCAATTTTCAGGTGAAGAGTCAAAACAACAGGCTTTGCTTTGAATCATATGATCAGGGTAAAGCATAACTTAATTTACCAATACCAACAGCCAAATTCTACACTGTTGTTTTAATGGAACCCTTATCCTTATTGTTGTTGTTGTTAAATTATAAAATAAACAAATCAATAAAATATAGAACACAAACCACCTCAAGGAGATATAGAATGTATTGACAGTTTATAAACAGGCACTATTTATTAGGTGCTGTACACCTGGCTAGTAGTGGGTTTCCAGTAGTGGGTAGTAGTGGCTGTGATGTTCAAACAATGCTCATTTGGTACTAAGGGGCCCAAAATGTGCCAAAAAATATTCCCACACCATTACACCACAAACCTGACCTGTTGATACAAGGCAGAATGAATCCACACTTTCATGTTGTTTACGACAAATTCTGTCATTACTGTCCTTATGTCATAGCAGAAATCAAGACTCATCAGACCAGGCTTTTTCCAATCTTCTATGGTCCTGTTTTGGTGAGCCTGTGTGATTTGTAGCCTCAGTTTGTTGTTCTTAGCTAACAGGAGTGACAGCAGTGGGGTCTTCTGCTTCTGTAGCTCATCTGGTCCAAGGTTTGATGTGTTATGTGTTCAGAGATGCTCTTCTGCATATCTCATTTGTAATAAGTGGTTATTTGAGTTACTCTTGCCTTTCTTTCAGCTAGAACCAGTCTGGCCATTCTGGTCTGACTCTGGCATCAACAAGACATTTTCACCCACAGAACTGCCACTCACTGGATATTTTATTATTTAATTATTTATTTTATTTTTTTGACCATTCTCTGTAAACCCTGGAGATGGTTGTGTGTGAAAATCCCAGCAGATCAGCAGTTTCTGAAACACTCAGATCATCTGGCACCATTAATCATGCCATGTTCAGATTCACTTTAATCACCTTTCTTCACCAATCTGATGCTTGGATTGAACTTCAGCAGACTGTTTTGACCACGTCTACATGCCTAAATCATTGAGTTGCTGCCATGTGATTGGCTGATTAGATATTTGCATTAATGAGCAGTTGAGCAGGTGTACCTAATAAAGTGTCCGGTGAGTGTTTATATGATTCTTGGACAACACTTTATGTTAAGGTGTCCTTGTTATGTACTCACTATTAGAATAACAATTATTTATGCATAAGTAACCCTAATCCTAACCCTATAGTAAGTACATGTAATAAAACATTTCTCAGTATTTAAATGTACAATTACACTGTTACAAGGACACCTTAAAATACATTAACCAATTCTTGTTAGCAAAGATGATTGAATACAACCTTAATTGATTGGTAACAGAAATAGTGCAGAACCCTGATGATTTCTGAAGGTTTTTTTTTTTTTTTTTTTCAATTAGGTTTAAATTAGACTTTAAATAATAGATTTCCAGTGTGATCCTCCTGAATGCCACTGCATTTATGTGTGAATGTTGTGTTTTGCGCATTGTGATTTATATGAGGAACACTGAACATTCTCGCACTTTAACAACATTTATAGATTCTACTTAATAGAACAGGCTGTGGGAATGATTATCTGAAAATATGCATTGGTATGCAGGTGTAAGGGACATTAAATTAAATACATACACCTCTTTCACTACTGTTGCCGGAGGTTGCAGACCCCTGCCGTTGCATATCACAATCTGTCTATTTCTGTGCCCTTCTCTCATCTACTTGCCCAGTAGCTACCTTTTCATTTCCCTGTAGGTGGCACCTGATCTAAGACAGCACCCCTATCCTCAGCACTGCTCCTTTTCCCAGACTTCAGCTGAAAAGAGCTTAATGTGCAGCCTGCACGCCAGATGTGGTGTGATTTAGCACCTCTGATGAAGGTGTCAAACGTCCTGCAGTTTCCAGTGCCGAAGCTGGGTTACAATCCAACTGCTCTCTCTGAGAACATCATGTGGACCTTTGAAAGGCTTTTCTTTGTATTGTTTCCACCCTCTGGCCACCATTCATCTGGATTCACTGCAGTTTGCATTACAGGTGTGCATGACACCCTGATTTGAATACTCAGCAGGGCATCCTCCCATCTGGATGCGACTCACAACACCATCAGGAATGTGTTCTGTGGCTTTTCCAACACCTTCAGATCCATTCTGCTTTTCTGACTAGGGTGTGATTTCATGGCAATGCATGTTGATGCCACTGTGGTATGCCTGTAACTATGGAAACAGATGGACAATTGCCTGATACCTGGGACCTCTGGTGGGGGAATCGCGAATCTCCGTTATCATTTTTTTCAAATTTCCTCCCTCTGGAAGTGACTGATTAAATGATTGATTGGTTTTGTCACTTTCGACCACATCACAAGCAAACAGGGGCTGCATCAGAGCACTGTGTCAAGGACTTCCTTTCTATTGTCATGGGAATAGTGCTAAAAATAGCTTGCTGATTCCAGCCAGTCAAAGCTCAGAGAGCAAATACCCATGACATGTAACAGAAACATAAGCTGTAAGTCTACAAACAGACTGGAGGTCTTGAGATCATTAACAGAAGCACATTGCCTGGTTTACACACATTATCTATAACTGTATATACTGTATACTGTATATGAAGAGGATGGTTTTGTTCAGAAATAATTGTATGCCCAAAGCTAGTAATTTATCACATTCATTAAACCCCCTGAGAGATTTATTTAGCTCAATCTAATCCAAAAGCCAAGTCAGAAAACCTAGCCTTATGGGTGTTGAAATATGCAGCTTTTGTAATTTCTTTGAGTCCACCGCAACAGATCTCTTTGACAGGCCATGTGACATCACAGCGTGAGGATAACAAGCGTGTGATCATTCTCTTTCACTGAAAGTTAGAAAAATGCAAAAATGTTAATGAAGAATTATAACAGCACATTAACATTCATGGCTTAAAGGGATAGTTCACCCAAAAACTCTGTCATTAATTACTCACTGTCATGTCGTTCCAAACCCCTATGCGATTTGTTAATCTTCGGAACACCCGAGAGCTTTCTGACCCTGCATAGACAGCAAGGGTACTACCACGATCAAGGCACAGAAAGGTAGTAAGGACATTGTTAAAATAGTCCATGTGGTTCAACAGTAATTTTACGAAATTACGAGTTTTTGGTGCACAAAAAAAATAAATAAATAAATAACTAAATAAATAAATAAATAAAATAACGACTTTATTCAGCATTTCTTCTCTTCTGGGTCAGTCCGCCACCATTTACGAGAGTACCACAAAACATTTCTCTCTTTAAGTAAATCACTTCAATATTATTAAATAATTTCCAGATAATATTTTAATAATTAGTTAAAAAATAAGCATTATTGTTAAAAAATACTATTGTTAGTATTATTAGTTAAAAAAAAAGAAGCCACACACACACACACTTGAATTTGTGGTTTACGGGGACTCTCCATAGGTATAATGATTTTTATACTGTACAAACTGTATTTTCCCCTACACCAACCCTACACCTAAACTTAGCCCTTACAGGAAACTACTGGCAATTTTTGAATTTCATAAAACACCGTTTAGTATGTTTTTTAAGCCTTTTGTTTTATGGGGACACAGGAAGTGTCTTCATAAACCATGTTTACGTTGTAGTACCCACGTCATTATACACATTTGTGTCCTCGTAAACCATATATACCAGTATACACACACACACACATTTTAACAATTTATTTAAATCCATTTAAAAGAAATACTCTACAGGGACATAAATATTACAGATGCAGTTAAATACATGTACAAAAAAATCATGGACCTATAATATAATAGATCTTCACAATATTAAAAACAAAGCACAATTCTTTGCTAACCATTTAGCCCTCTTTTTGGGCATCCCAAGTTGTTGAAGCCCTCTTACGACCAGCCTGTGTGTGTGTCCTAAACTACCTAATATGAAAACAAATAATCGGCCCGATAACCTATCTCTGAAATAATATTTAGGAGTAGTAAGTAATTAATGACTTTGGTCATAAAAGCTTCCTCCATACTAGAGGAAGAGTACTACACACACACACACACACACACACACATCTCTGTGTTCTTAAATTTTCCATTATGAGTGAGAAGCTGCTTCAGACAAATAATTCAAACTGATTTGCAAAGCAATGCAGACCAATTTACCAACTTGTTTTAAGTCTTTGAACTAAATCGATTCAAAAAAGTGATTCAGTCATGAATAGGGCATCGCTCAAGGCCCAAGGGAAAAAACATATATTGTATTAACATTACAATAAAAAGTAATGAGAGGAACACCATTTCCAGCATAACGAATCAACAATCTGAAAATCAAAGAAAGCATTTGATCAAGGTCCCGGTATTTTACATTACATCTCCCAACTTGCCACAGGCTAACCTTCATACCTAATGCAGTAAAAAGCTGCTCAAACAGATTCTGTCAGATGTTCTGGAGCTTGCCATGCCTCCTTTCATGAAGCATCTCTCCTTAGGGGTAGTCAAGAAGAAACTACTCCAAAATGAAAAATCAACTTTGCTTTTATGCTGCTCATGTGATGTTGATGTTTTTCTATTAGCTTTGGATTTCACCCAGTGGCAAATTTTTCGCATTGTCAGATTTTTGACTGTTGTTGTTATGCTTTCCTGTACAGCAGCAGCCCAAAAGATGTATCAGGAGCTGACAATCTCCCTTTGTTTATGTTTATAATGAAATGGCTGTCCTTGCAGGATGCCTGTGAGTGAGAACTTTATCAGTGCTCTGCATGCTGATTGGGACCAGCAGTGTTTGTGTTATCAGGACAGACATCCGGATAAAGCATTCAGCCAATCACTTCAGAAACATCTGGAGATAACTGTCCTATTGTTGATTTTCGTGCCTGTAGATGCAAACTGATTGACAACAAAGTTTTACGCTGCTCTTATCCATCAACGCCTTATCCACAACTGATGTGAAATGGCATATTTTAGTACAGCTTTTATGCAGGATTCAATGTTTGCACAAAATTTGGAGGCAGCACAATGTAAAATATATTATTAAATAGATTATTAAATCTTATTTTGGCTAAAGTATTTAGTAAAATTATTAATTTATCAATCAAGCAAGCAAGCAAGCAATTTATCGGGTTGCATTTGACTGATTACTCCCTCAATAAAAATTCATATCAATACCAGTTTCATAAATTCTGCTGTAACTATCGGAGAGTAGCAACAGTTGATCTCAAATAACTCAGTAACTATAAACAAATAACACACAACGTGGGATCAACAAATATGTCATTGTTTCAGTTTCTCCAGAGCCTTTTCTTTCGTCATTTTAAAGCACAGACAATTCTTGCACTGAATAGGTGGCTCTGTGATGTTGTCCGATTTATGATCAAAGCTATTTATTTAAATAATTTATTTTCAACCAACAGGTCAAAAGGATTCACAAAGTGGTCTGAATGAGTCACAAATCAAATCACTCAAAAGAGAAATGCCTCAGATTGGTACACACTAGTAAATCTAAACATAAGGGAGTGAAAATAGGTTTTCAGCTTAACATTTGCTAAATGCTGATTAGGTTATGTGTGGTAAGATTGGTTAATGTGAAAGAAGTCTCTCTCTATCCTGCAGAACTGTTTGTGAACACTATTTCTGTTAAATATTTCCATTGTACCAAGATGCCATCTGTTTAATTTAAGCTTCTTGCAAGCTGTTAATCTATAATGGCCAGATGCACTCATAAAAATGTCAAAAAATATTTGTGAATAAACACTGCATAGGTGACATACAAAGTTACATAATTAAACATCTCACAACAAGAATGTACATACTGCAGACCTACATAAACAT
Organism: Spinibarbus caldwelli; assembly: GCA_039654775.1. Taxonomy (NCBI): domain Eukaryota; kingdom Metazoa; phylum Chordata; class Actinopteri; order Cypriniformes; family Cyprinidae; genus Spinibarbus; species Spinibarbus caldwelli. Next base: position 30,845,277 of record CM077246.1, on the reverse strand, counting down.
GAACGTACATTATTAACAGTAAAATGACTCAAACACTCAAAATACTAAAATCACTCGAATGGCTAGCAGAAAACAAAGACTGGCTGTCAAACAAAAATATAAATTTAAAGTAAAATCTCCTAATTAAAATAAAAAAATAACAAAAACATACAAAAGATTGCAAAATAACAGTTTTATTTTGGAAGACAAAAGACAAATTCTTTAAAATAAAAAATTTAATTTGTGATGTGTTTAAACTGATATTTATACATATAATGTAAAAAAAGTACAATATGTAATGATCCACTTTGTAAAATTACAGTACAAACTTTAAATAAAATGCAAAATGTAATTTTTAAATGCTTGAATATTTATACTAATTACCAGTAGAAAAGCTTTTTTTCTTCATCTTCTTAACTGTCATAAAATAAACGATTTTGCTGAAACGCTAATTGTGTCTCTATATTCTTCTCTGTTTCTGCCATGGGATTGGCATCCCAAGGTAACTAGGAATTACAGAAGCTTCAGTCTGGATCCAGCCCTTAGGAAGATCTGAGATGACCGAACACCTGAGAAGAAATGACGCCAACCCCCCAGAAGACCTCAGATGATGCCAACACTTCAAACAACATACAAAACTACCAAATTTTGCTATAAGTTTAATCGCAACTTATAATCATTGGAGTTAATAGTGTTCACCGTCTGTTTGATTACGTCATTAACTAACTGCATGAATTTTACTGTACATTTCTGCCATATGAACATCAAATTGACACCACTGATAAGCTACTACTAAATATAATAGAAACTTTAAAATAGAAACTTAAATTTTCTGTAAAACTGCTTTGCAATGATTTGTATCGTGAAAAGCGCTATACAAATAAACTTTATATTAAGTGGCCTTAACTACTATGTACTTAAAATAAATAAATAAGTACAATGTAAATGTTGTGTTTATATTGTATTTTAAAACACTTCTGCTGCTATTGAGGTGGGATACTTGTAGGTTAAGGACAGGTATGGTGGTATGGGTTGGTATAAGGGAGGGTTAAGGTGTAAGTGATGGGTCAGCAGTGTAATTATAAATGTAAATACAGAAATTAATTACAGATGTAATTACAGGTGCATCTCAATAAATTAGAATGTCGTGGAAAAGTTAGTTTATTTCAGGAATTCAACTCAAATTGTGAAACTCGCGTATTAAATAAATTCAGTGCACACAGACTGAAGTAGTTTAAGTCTTTGGTTCTTTTAATTGTGATGACTTTGGCTCGCATTTAACAAAAACCCACCAATTCACTATCTCAAAAAATTAGAATATGGTGACATAATCAGCTAATCAACTCAAAACACCTGCAAAGGTTTCCTGAGCCTTCAAAATGGTCTCTCAGTTTGGTTCACTAGGCTACACAATCATGGGGAAGACTGCTGATCTGACAGTTGTCCATAAGACAATCATTGACACCCTTCACAAGGAGGGTAAGCCACAAACATTCATTGCCAAAGAAGCTGGCTGTTCACAGAGTGCTGTATCCAAGCATGTTAACAGAAAGTTGAGTGGAAGGAAAAAGTGTGGAAGAAAAAGATGCACAACCAGCTGAGAGCACCGCAGCCTTATGAGGATTGTCAAGCAAAATCGATTCAAGAATTTGGGTGAACTTCACAAGGAATGGAATTCACAATGAATGGAATTCACAATGGAATTCACAATGAATGGAGGCTGGGGTCAAGGCATCAAGAGCCACCACACACAGACGTGTCAAGGAATTTGTTAAGCCAAGGAGAAGAAGAACTGGACTGTTGCCCAGTAGTCCAAAGTCCTCTTTTCAGATGAGAACAAGTTTTGTATTTCATTTGAAACCAAGGTCCTAGAGTCTGGAGGAAGGGTGGAGAAGCTCATAGCCCAAGTTGCTTGAAGTCCAGTGTTAAGTTTCCACAGTCTGTGATGATTTGGGGTGCAATGTCATCTGCTGGTGTTAGTCCATTGTGTTTTTTGAAAACCAAAGTCACTGCACCCATTTACCAAGAAATTTTGGAGCACTTCATGCTTCCTTCTGCTGACCAGCTTTCTAAAGATGCTGATTTCATTTTCCAGCAGGATTTGGCACCTGCCCACACTGCCAAAAGCACCAAAAGTTGGTTAAATGACCATGGTGTTGGTGTGCTTGACTGGCCAGCAAACTCACCAGACCTGAACCCCATAGAGAATCTATGGGGTATTGTCAAGAGGAAAATAAGAAACAAAAGACCAAAAAATGCAGATGAGCTGAAGGCCAGTGCCAAAGAAACCTGGGCTTCCATACCACCTCAACAGTGCCACAAACTGATCACCTCCATGCCATGCCAAATTGAGGCAGTAATTAAAGCAAAAGGAGCCCCTACCAAGTATTGAGTACATATACAGTAAGTGAACATACTTTCCAGAAGGCCAACAATTCACTAAAAGTTTTTTTTTTTTTTTTTTTTTATTGGTCTTATGCAGTATTCTAATTTGTTGAGATAGTGAATTGGTGGGTTTTTGTTAAATGTGAGCCAAAATCATCACAATTAAAAGAACCAAAGACTTAAACTACTCCAGTCTGTGTGCATTGAATTTATTTAATACACAAGTTTCACAACTTGAGTTGAATTACTGAAATAAATGAACTTTTCCACGACATTCTAATTTATTGAGATGCACCTGTACATGCAGGTATTTTTTTAAATATAAGTACAACGTAAAAACATCTATGTACACAATAAGCGCATTGTACCAAATTATTAATTTAAATGTTAGTACATAGTAGTTAAGGCCTACTAATATAAAGTGGGATATTTAAAACAAAACAAAACAAAACAAAAAAAAACAAAAAAAAAAAAAAAAAAAAAACAGGGGAGGAATCGGTGTGGAGGATTGCCTGTTATCAATTCAGCAATGGAATTCTGCAATGGCAGATTATGGTCTCTTGTTCTGCATACTTGCTGCTCAGTGCTGTTGGCCCAATATACCCCTCAAAACTATTCCTCATCGGGGTGTAGCATTTGGAGCAATCAGACACACATTTGTTCATCGGATTTAACAAATCAAATTAGTTATTAGATTAACAAATAATCACAGACCCCTCACCCAACACACATTCTGGGTGCCGTATGTCTGTGGATGACTCCAGGCCCCCCGGTTCCATAGCAATCAACCTGATAACACTAGTTTTATTGCTCTAAGGAATGCGGGCCGAGCAACACTCACCTCATTTTCCCTTAGGAAAGAGACATTAAGGCACATAAGAATGGACTCTTCTCTAATTAATTCATTGAAAAACCTTTCTTTGAATGAACACACACTTCCTCAGGTCATTGTGTATATTGTTACTCTTCTTGTATATTGTCTTTTGTACTGTATCCTGTTTTATGCATGGTTATGACAGATCTCTAGTTAATATTACCTCACTTATATCATGCTTGATCTCTATCAATTCGTCTTCGGATGATCTAATTGAGAGTGTATATTATATGTTGCTACCTATGCAACATATAAGTGTTCTAAGAATCTTTAATAGTTTGTATATCAACTATTAATCCAACCCCATGCAAATTACCATGCTCAGAGACAAAGAGTCGTAAAACCTTCCCTCCAAAGAGACTGGAGCCCATTGGCTCTTTGACTCCCCACAGGTGTGACCTCTATACCAGATAAAGCTCTCACACACAGGTCTGGCTCTCTCTTCTAAAAAAAAAAAACTCTCTTCTGCAAAAACGTCTTCTGTAAAAAAAAAAGCTCTTCTGCTATTTTCTGACGGAGAGCCGAAACCGGTGCGGTAGCGCCCGGCGGGCCCCCAACATAGAGCCGTGGGTGATCTCCCCAGCCTGGGAAATGACTCTTAACCACAAAGACCCAGTCTGTGGTTCTGTTAGACCCTTAGAGGATAAGGAAGATGTGATCTAGAACTCTTCTGGACCCTTAAGTTATTGTTCCAGGCTTCGTGGCCTTGTCTTTCCATTCAAACAAAGATTCTTGGATCTTAGCTGATGTCTCTTAACTCTTCTTCACTTTTCACCTGGGAAGAAATGCTCAGTCACCATCGAGTCAAAACATCTTTGGAATTCATCACTCTTCAAACCAGGAAGAATGTGATTGCAAGTCCAAAACCTTGAAATCATTAAGACTTTCATCCGAGGCTGCATTCTGGATACTCGTCAAGATCAAGGCAGTGCAAGTATAGTACATTTAACTAAACGAAACAGAGGTTTAGTATAAGTTATAGACCCCGTTATAAACGGCGCTGATGGTTTTACTCAGGTGGTTAACTGACTCTTTCCATAACTGCATTCTCTGTTTTCTCTAATGGCTTCATTCATCCACTTTAGCTCCACTTTGTATGTATGCGTGAGTTTATGTTATTCGTTTGTTTGTTTAGATTAGTTATGTGTGTTAGGGTTTAGTTAATAAAACTCTTGTGCACAAATTACATGAGTTGCTGATTCTGCCTTGCAAATAATTGTCCCTTTACTATTTTGACCCTTGCTACATGCTCTAATGCATTAAAAGGAAGGTCTGTGGCCACGGAAATAACCTTTCTTAGAGTTGATATGAATTTACACTGAATGTTCGCTGGACAAACATATCAGCTGATGGCAGTTTAACTCTTCTACAGTTATTACTGTCAGCCGATATAAATAACTGTAATTAATCATAATTAATTGTAAATATTTATATACAACTGCCTTTTAAGCTAATTTGATACAGGGGCCTTTTACACAGGTTACAAGCTGAGCTGGATAGTCATCTTGAAAAGCTATCCTCAAAATGCTTCATTCAGTTGTCTATTCACATCTCATTTGGACATGAACCCCTTCCTTTTGCCCACATAGTGGGCCATTTTGTTTGGGGCTGCATTTACTGTGGTAATGCTGGTCATTTTCTGCCCTCCTGCCCCTGTTGGTTCGTGTGCTGCTCCACACACTTTGATGAGTTCAGTTTCTAATAAATGTCTTACTTTTCTTGTGATTGTTTCCTATGGCACTAACCAGACAACTGTACAGGCTCAGGTTAATTCAGGCTCTGCAGAAAAGTATATTGATGCAAAATATCATTGATATGTTGTAGTCTGTTTGTTGATACTCTACTCCCATTGTGTGTTACAGAGATAGATGGACAGCCACTGTGGGCAGGAGGTTACCAAGTCCATCTCTCTACATGTGTGTGTGTTCACTTGGATGGGTTAATGCAGAGCACAAATTCCGAGTATGGGTCACCGTGCTTGGCCACACATCACTTCCCTTTCCCTTTCCCCCTTGCTTTGTCATTTCAAGCCATTTCTGACTGACCTTCCTCCATCTCAAGGTAACACCACAATCGTAGTTATCGCTCTCTCTCTCTTTAAGGATTGTCATCTCATTCTTCTGGAATATTCTTAGAACTCTCTCAAGAAACCCTCCACTGGTATGATCTCCTTTGCGCGTATACTGGTTTTCAACCAGCAAGGTTTCCCAGGTCCGGTGACCAATAACATCATCCTGCTGGCAATCAGTGGATACAAAAGAGCAATCATGTCTGGGATGTGGCCTATGTCCATCTTGAGAAAGCCATAGAACTACAAAAGCTCCAGACTGACCAGCGATGTCTGCCATTTGCCACTCTGCATCCAGGGCAAAAAGTCTGGCTCTCTTCCCAGTACCTGGTATATTGCTCCCTTCAAAATTCTCAGACAAATTACTCCTGTAAGATATAAACTCTTGCTCCCTGCTCATTATCACATTTCTCCCACCTTTCATGTTTCTTTGCTAAAACCTTTCAGAGGTATTGGCCATCAACCTCTGCCTCCACCAGCTCTCGAGTCTCGAGGGGCCAATGAATGTTCTAGTTGACTGGGAAGGGTATGAGCCAAATTGACGCTCCTGATTATCTGCCAATGACATCCTTGACCCTGCCCTCATTACTCAATTCCACCCTGGTCATCCGGATCGTCCAAGTCCCAGAAGCAGACCTTGATTGACTCTTGCTGGTCCTCGAAGGGAGCGGTTCATGACCGTCCTAGCACATGTAGGATCAGAACGAGTCAGACAATGTTAAGATTCGATCCGAACATTGAAACATGAGGAGCCAAAATTCCAGAGAGGATCCCAAGGCTGCAACAGGATGTTCGTCATAAATCAGATTCCTAGCTCCAGCCCTCTGAAGAAAGCAAACCAACAAGCCTCTTTCACAGAACAGCTTGCAACATTAAAACAAAAGGAACACTTATTGATAAGTCCAATGAAGGAAGGAAACTGTCAAATTTGGGGCAAGTAATCAGAACTGATGATCAAAGATATGGCTGTCACTTGTAAATCTGTGATCGAAATCACGAGCTAGAGACTTCATTGGGTGGGTCATCCCAGCTCTCCACATAGAAGACAAAGACTGAGACTGAAATTCCTTAGGAGACCTTTTAACCTCTCTAGTCTTCACAGAACATGTCCTTATGTTCACAGAACGGTACAGAAACTGCCTTTTCACATATAGATGCACCAAAATCATCTTAAAAGGACTTATGAGACTTATCATGTTTATGCATAACCCCATATCATGTATGTAACCCACACAATTGATGATCATGTTTTAATCACATATTATGTATGTATTTTAATAACTAGGGAATAATTTAAGAGTTCATATCCTTGTTTGGTATGTATGAGTTTGAAAAATCATGCTTTAAATGTTTCTTCCAATCAATTCTTTGTCAAATGTACCATAGTCTTGTTAGAGAAATCATGTCCAAAATTGTACTCTGTAAGAGTAGGAAAATTTGGACCATATGACTGATAAGATAATATGTTAGATTTATGAATGGGGAGGAGAAACATACAACACCACGAGCCAAGATCATTTCTAATTGGTCAAGACGTTCAGATAGGACGGTCTAGAAGCCGAGTTTAAATACTCAGTTTAAATACCGAGTTTAAATACCGAGTTTAAATAGCTCTTAGCTTTCTTGGCTCTTCCTCTGCTTCTCTTCTTCTTCTCTTTTGCCACCGTGTTTTGACGCTGCTCTCTGAGCGTGCTCTGGCCTACGTGCCAGCTGCCAACACAATGAGAAGACAACCCACCTAGTCTCGTTACATTCTTTTATTCTTTTACTTTAATTTCTCGTCTTTCCGTGAGAGTTTTAAGTTAAGTTTGCCGCAAAGTCCAGCTTCGACTGCACCCGCCTCAAACTTCAACCAGACCAACTCCGCATCAAGAGCCAACCCCCAAGACTTTACTACGAAAGACCACTGAACTCAACCAATCAGCAACCTCGGGAAACCCCTTTCTCCAAAGACGACAAGGACACAAGGGAATTCCTTAAGGCAACACAAGCAAGTACAACCTCCAGACTTTTGCTGAGTCGGTGCAGTTTAATATAAATTTTAGCCTCATTGAGAAACTCTATGCGAGGGTCAAATGATTGATGGTTCAGGTCTATAAGCAATTGCACATATTGCTGTAAATATGGGATTTCACGTTTTCATTCTTTAAACTCATCCTTTCCTCACTTTCTCCCTTTCTGCAACGTGTGAATGTGTGAATGCGTGTGTTCATGTGTTAGATTAGATTAGTTTACATGTCTTAGGTTTATATAAATAAAGTCTTATTTATATTGAAAAGAGAAGTATCTTGTGTTTTGTGCTTACAAGTTAATGTCTTAATCTGCCGATCTTGTTACTGTGCTATTAAATAGTGTTTTCACTATATTTTGGATTTTAATATCCAGTGCAGAGTTGATGTTATACGGCTCGTTCACTGAACCGCTGCCGACTCAGTGATCCACCATGAAACAGTGAGTCTGTTCAAATTCCCTATAAAATCATAAATGATTCCCTTTGAGCTAAATTGACTTATTTCCCTTATATATATTGTGACAAAGTGACCTGTCCCTGTCGGTTAGCGCAGCACATACACACTGCATCTTACCTCACTCCTCCTCTGTAATTCCCTGCTGAGGCGATGTGGGTGCACACGCACGCCATTAGCATACTGGTTTCACATACATGCAAAAACATATCCACTCCATCTCCATCTCCGACAGTGATCCACGCTGCGCATAACCACACACACACATAAACACATATATGTATATTTTGAAGTTGTTCTTCCTTTTCTTTTGGTTTTGTTTTGTGTTGTAAACATTTACCTGTGTTCAGTGTTTGTCTGCGTCTGTGTCGTCGGTCTTTCGCGTTGCTCTCCTTCCATCGGCTGGCTAACCTGAGCGCCACCCAGTGGCCTGGCTATATAGTGCCAGAGTTCGTTGCGCTGGCGCGAAGCAACCGGAAGCCGACTCGTCCATTGTTTGTCTTAAAGGGGAAGTAGGAAATGTTGCATTGTTGTTGCAATCTGTTTATTTCTGTTATTTTTGTATATATTCATTTATTTGAAGAATGAAAACTTGTAAACATGGAGTGGATGTTGTAGTTATGTATATTCGTGTGTTATTGTAAATATGTACATACTTACCTTTTATACGTACCTCGACCTGGTTTAATCCGAGGGGGCGGGGCTTGGGCTATAAAAGAGAGCCCCAAACCAGGGTAGGTTGTCAGTTTACCTGGCGAGCGAGCGTGCAACTGTGGTGCTGTGAGCAATTTTCAACAAAGTTTGCGTGTGTATATATACATATTTATCTGTTTGTTTTGTTCTTTTGTACAGTGTTTTCTTTGTTACTTTGTATATAGCTTTGGTCATTTTCTACTGGGTTTTTTTTTCACCTCTCGAGCACTGTAAATAAATCTTCATTTTTTTTCACTTAACATCTCTGCGAGTATTGCCATTTTTTTTTTGGGGAATTTTTTTTAATATATTTTTGTCAACTTTTTTGGGTTGGGTGAACGCTTTCGCCTGACGACGGGCCTGCGAAGACCCGTTGTCTCACATATATATTACTTATTTACAATTTTTACACACACAAGGGTGCCATCACCTGCATTTATTTATTTATTTTCTGGAGGTAGATACTTTGGACCTTGGAGTTAAGGAAATGCTATCGCAATCAAGAGAGGACAACAAACTCTATCTATGTGCTACCTTCTCACATTGCCTCCTATGATATGGGAGATTGTGAGCTCTTAGTGGTCAAATTGGCCCTCGAGGAGTGGAGACTTTAAAATCATACTTTTTAAGTTCTTACTGAACATCAGCCATTGTATGACCTCTTCATGGACTTCATCACAGGACTCCCACCATCCCAAGATAACACCCCTGCTGAACGTGCTATTAACCATGTTTTTTGATTCTTCGGTATTCCCAAGGACATTGTTTCAGACTATAGTCTTCAGTTTTCCTCCCGGTTCTGTCAGCTGTTAGGGTCAACTGTGAGTCTGTGTTCTGGTTTTTCTATCCAGAGTCCAATGGACTGATGTAGAGGGTGAACCAGGAGCTGAAGTCCACCCTCAGGTGCATGGTTGCCAATGACATGGTCCTTTATTTTATGAATAAGCTCACAACACTGCACTCGTCAGCTACTGGGATGCCTAATTTCAAGTGTCAAGTGTCACCAAACACTACTGGCTAACCTGGATGATAGCTCGGCTCAAATTTCAGTGTCGAACTGATCCGCCTACCTGACACCACCCTGTTCCCTATCAAAAGCTACTCTCGATGCTGCGTTTCAGTAACACATATGAGAAGATTCTTTGTTTGACCAGTAGTAAAGCATGTGTACGGCAAGAATTGGCTTAAAGAGGTCCTATTATGCTCTTTTACAAAGTCTTGATTTTCTTTTTTGGGTATACTAGAACATGCTCTCATGCTTGGTGGTTCAAAAATCACATTATTTTTTAGATCCTGACCGATATGGGTTTTTTGGGGGTCGATACCGATATTAGGGTGTAAAAAAAGGCCGATATCTATATATCGGCCGATATTCTTTGTGTATATTATAGTACAGTACCAGTCAAAAGTTTGGACACTTTCCCATTCGTGTGTCCAAACTTTTGACTGGTACTACATATAGAATACAGTATATACATAAACAGAATAACCTATATATACATAAACACATTTTTTGCAATGATCACTCGAATGTGGTGATCAAACACTTGACAAAGATAATGGAGGCGGGGCATTTAACAATTTAACAATAAACTTTATTATCCAAAATGAGTCTGACATCAGTGCACTGAACAGTAAAGTTGAAATTTATTCAACTTTATTTCAATTCAATTCCATTCAACTTTATTCCGTTGAAGTTTATTTCACTTCGGAACATTCATTCATAATTGCGCTACTGTCTTCACACACAGATGAAACTTACTAGAGAAGTGTAAAGTGTGACACAATATACCTCTGTAAATAAATACAATTTAAATTCGCATCTCGCGCACTTTAATGCCCTTTGAACGTAACGTTTACGTTCCCTTGGAACTGGAATCATGGCGGAATATCATGTGAAGTCCATTTACGGTCGAATAAGACAACGCTTGAATGGCGCAGCCTGAACAAGAGACCTCTTTACTGAAGTTAAAGTGTTGGCTGATGTCATTATCTCGCGAACGCGGCGGCGGATCTCCAAATTCGGGGGATCCCTTCAGCTCGAGGAGCCCTCTCGAACGCCACCCTCCGCGCCTTGGTAGCCCCCCGGGATCGCCAGATCGGTCGGCGCCCGACTGCGAATTTAACCGCCCGTAACTTCCGGACCCCGGGGCTATCGACGCGGGGGTGGTCTCATTCGAAAGGGGGCCTCAAGACGTACACTGGAATCGGCGTTCGAGATGGTTACTCGAGCTGAAGGGATTCCCCAAATTTGATGCGGATCCGCCGCACTGTTACAGAGATATGGCCGTTCAAAGTTTCAGTGGTATTCCATACACTTAAGCTTTAAAGCGTTTCATCCAGGTCGCCAGAAGCAAACAATGGAGCGCTCTGCTGGACAAACTATGTAATTACACCATCTACAAGCATTTTATCTGCGTTTTATGTTCTGTAAAAAAAAAAAATTCACATCGGTGGCATATCGGCGGCATATTCGCCGATACCGATATATCTGCGACAGGCTTATATCGGCCGATAAAATCAGCAAAACGATATATCGGTCAGGCTCTATTATTTTTCACATAATTTACATTATTACAATACCTTTCTCTCCAGCCTGGCACAAACGGCTCGATTAGTTCCGGGTTTGATGAAGGCCCGCCTTCCAAAAAAAACGAAATGTGTTGTGATTGGTTAGCTGTCCCAGTGCGTTGTGATTGGTGAACAGCTTAGACGGTGTTTCAGTACTGCCCCGCCCCTTGCCAAAACAGCAAGTTCGTCAATATTGCCATATCAATTCAGACCCCGAGAATATTGAACAAGAGGTTCGAGCAGAACCTGTGCACGCACGGATATTGCAAGACATATCGTTACCACTTTAATATTGTTTTTTTTTTTTTTTTGGCTAAATTTTAGATAGGATGTCAACAACAGCTTAAAAATAACTGCGTTTACTATGTACAGATAAGTGCAATGGTAATATGTATTATGTTTATTGTTCTTTAATTCTAAGATTATAACATAAATTGCAGTGAAACTGTTATACAGTTGAATTTATTTATACCATAGTCCCACAGAGTTACACTATTTGTGGTGGCATATATATGCAAATTCATTCTCTGCCAGCGGGATGCGCTGTTGGAGCGGGAGAGAGTGAGGTTTCCCTGGTAACGCTGTACACAAAGCAGAGCTCCTCTCACAAATGCTGCTTTATCAGACATTACATGCAAGATGAAATGAAAATGACATCCAAAATTTTCTGAATACAATCGGTTTCCATCAGAAATACAGTGATATAAAAACACCCGCACCAGGTTTTGATTTTGAAACGTGCATTCGAATCTCCGGAGGCGGGATTTATTTTAATGATATTCCTAATGGGCCAATTTGTGATGTTACAAATACAGGAAAACAACTTTGTAGTCCAAACAAGCCGTTCGTTGTAGTTCTTGAAAAGGGATTTTTTTTAAAACGAAATATCTCCCTTTGGAGTGGACATTGAGATTTGTAATTTTGTAGATCTTTTTATGCCCAAACATACACACTACACACTGACTAAAATTCAAAAAGTGAAAAAGCATAATAGGACCCCTTTAAATAACCTTGGTGGGTGATGTCATTTGATTACATGCACCTGTGAGGTTATAAATAGACGTGAAACGGACAGAACTTCAAGTTTTCTTGTCTTAAGAGATTGCATTGTGTGTGTGCGCGTTGTGTCCAATGTTTCACTGTTGTGGAAAGACAAAGACAAATATAAATAAGTAATCATGTCTGTTAGGAGAAGCTTGACATCCTCGCTAGTGGGGAAGGTGTTCCAAGCAGTGGGTCAGGTGGTTTTGCAAGTGCACCAGGCTGACCTGCTGAAAGACCTTATTGAGAAGGTGTTTTCAGAGCTGCACCAAGCCACGGATCTGTCTCTTTGCTCAACCAAGCAGATGGCCCGCGCCATCGGCCATTCTATGGCTGCTATGGTTGCCACGGAGAGACATCTATGGCTCAACCTAACGGGCATCAAGGAGAGGGACAAGCTGTTCCTCCTTGATGCCCCTGTGTTGCCTTCTGGCCTATTTGGCGACTCCATGAATACGGTCGTCAGTAGGTACCGGGAAGCCCAAAGACACGCAGAATCTTTCAATAAGTTTCTCCCTCGCCATTCTCAGGTGTCTGGGATGTTGGCCACCCAGCCCAGACCCAGTCCGGTTCATCTGTGGTGAGAATCGCAGAGGCAGAGTGTGGTGAGTCATGTGCCCCCTCGTAGGGACTGGGGAGTGACTCACTGCTCTCAGCAGCCCAGCAAGTGGCCGGATCTGAGGACGATCATTTCCAAGAAGTCCTAAGGGTCGTGTGCCCGGGACCATGGGGGTATGTCCCCCTGGGGAGGGGCGCAAAAAATTCCAACAGAGAGTAGAGGTTCCTGTCCCTCAGGGTGATTTACATTCTGGGGCATATGAATGTGGGAGCAGATTTGCTGTCCAGACAAGCTGTGACACACGGGGAATGGAAACTCCACCCTGAAGTAGCCAGTCAAATTCGGGAAATATTTTACGAAGAAGAAGTGGACCTCTTTGCTTCACAGGAGACAGCACAATTTCCCTTCTACTTCTCTCTGAGTCCTCCAGTCTGGTGTCTGGACGTGACGGCCCATAAGACTCCTATGTTAGAATGCTGTTCATCAACTTCAGCTCAGCATTCAACACAATAATCCCACAACAGCTCATCAACAAACTAAACCTGCTGGGCCTAAACACCTCCCTCTGTAATTGGATCCTGGACTTTCTAACTGGAAGACCTCAGTCAGTCCATGTCGGCCACAACACCTTGAGCACTACCACACTGAGCACAGGTGCCCCATAAGGCTGTGTGCTCAGCCTGCTGCTCTTCACACTGCTGACCCACGACTGCACTGCCAAGCACAGCTCCAACCACATCATCAAGTTTGCTGATGACACAACAGTGGTAGGTCTCATCAGCAACAACGATGAAACACACTACAGAGAGGAAGTGGTACAACTGGCTGAATGGTGTGGCACTAACAACCTGTCCCTCAATGTGGGGAAGAAAAAGGAGGTTGTGATGGACTTCAGGAGAAACTCCGTTGATCACCCCCCACTGACCATCGACAGCTTGACAGTGAAGAGAGTCAGCAGCACTAAATTCACATAACAGAGGATCTCACCTGGACCAACAACACCATGTCACTCTCCAAGAAGGGACAACAGCGCCTCCACTTTCTCCACCGGCTGAAAAGAGCAAGTCTCCCTCCACCCATTCTCACCACATTCTACAGGGGAACCATTGAGAGCGTGCTGACCAGCTGCATCACTGTCTGGTATGGGAACTGTACTAACTTGGCAATTTTAGCATTGCCTGAAGCTGTTTATTTGCTGCCTGAGGTATACATTTAGTACCGGAGATTGGTTCCATAGAGAAGGCAAGAACTTGGTATCAATCCAACTCTACACTCTAACCTCAGAAAAGTGTTTTTTATTAAGACGATTTGGCTGCATTTTCTTGGTCGAGTTTTTTCTCCATTTACTTCTTTAAGGCTAAAAAAAGGACATAATCATTATTTGGAAGTAGATTTGGCTGTGGTGTCTTGCCCTCATAACCATGAATTTATCTTGTCAAACAGTAGACTTGCGTTCTGAATTTTAATGCATACATTACTTTAGGACTTTATTGGATACTGATTCAGCAAAGCTCAAGTCTATGTCACATTTCACAGAAATACATTGATTTTATGTCAGCTTTGTTCATAAATTTCACTATAGTTGTCTAATATAATGATATGTAGTCAAAGGCAATGTGAGGAAACCTCTGAAAGGCATTTTTGTTTCTGAATCAATACAAGTAACACAAATCTTTTTAGAATAAGTGGTTGAGACAAGTTTTTGGAATTATATAGAGAATTTATGAATTGGAGCTAATTAAATGGACAGGGTTTTAAACTGGAATTAGTCTGTGTGTTCATTGATTTGCTACTGTGCAGAAAATAAGCAGCACTTATCGACTAAAAACAGTAATGAAGTACATAGTCCCCCCCCCTTCCAAAAAAAAAAAAAAAAAAAAACACACACAAAAAAAAAAAAAAAAAAAAAAAAATATATATATATATATATATATATATATATATATATATATATATATATATATATATATATATATATATACACAGTGGGGCAAAAAAGTATTTAGTCAGCCACCAATTGTGCAAGTTTTCCCACTTAAAAATATGAGAGAGGCCTGTAATTTTCATCATAGGTATACCTCAACTATGAGAGACAAAATGAGAAAAAAAATACAGAAAATCACATTGTAGGATTTTTAAAGAATTTATTGGTAAATTCCTCGGTAAAATAAGTATTTGGTCACCTACAAACAAGCAAGATTTCTGGCTCTCACAGACCTGTAACTTCTTCTTTAAGAGGCTCCTCTGTCCTCCACTCGTTACCTGTATTAATGGCATCTGTTTGAAGTCGTTATCAGTATAAAAGACACCTGTCCACAACCTCAAACAGTCCAACTCCAAACTCCACCATGGCCAAGACCAAAGAGCTGTCAAAGGACACCAGAAACAAAATTGTAGACCTGCACCAGGCTGGGAAGACTGAATCTCCAATAGGTAAGCAGCTTGGTGTGAAGAAATCAACTGTGGGAGCAATTATTAGAAAATGGAAGACATACGAGACCACTGATAATCTCCCTCGATCTGGGGCTCCACGCAAGATCTCACCCCGTGGGGTCAAAATGATCACAAGAACTGTGAGCAAAAATCCCAGAACCACACGGGGGACCTAGTGAATGACCTGCAGAGAGCTGGGACCAAAGTAACAAAGGCTACCATCAGTAACACACTGCGCCGCCAGGGACTCAAATCCTGCAGTGCCAGACGTGTCCCCCTGCTTAAGCCAGTACATGTCCGGGCCCGACTGAAGTTTGCTAGAGAGCATTTGGATGATCCAAAAGAGGATTGGGAGAATGATGAAACCAAAATAGAACTTTTTGGTAAAAACTCAGCTTGTCGTGTTTGGAGGAGAAAGAATGCTGAGTTGCATCCAAAGAACACCATACCTACTGTGAAGCATGGGGGTGGAAACATCATGCTTTGGGGCTGTTTTTCTGCAAAGGGACCAGGACGACTGATCCGTGTAAACGAAAGAATGAATGGGGCCATGTATCGTGAGATTTTGAGTGAAAACCTCCTTCCATCAGCAAGGGCATTGAAGATGAAACGTGGCTGGGTCTTTCAGCATGACAATGATCCCAAACACACCGCCCGAGCAACGAAGGAGTGGCTTCGTAAGAAGCATTTCAAGGTCCTGGAGTGGCCTAGCCAGTCTCCAGATCTCAACCCCATCGAAAATCTTTGGAGGGAGTTGAAAGTCCGTGTTGCCCAGCGACAGCCCCAAAACATTACTGTTCTAGAGGCCAAAATACCAGCAACAGTGTGTGAAACCTTGTGAAGACTTACAGAAAACGTTTGACCTCTGTCATTGCCAACAAAGGGTATATAACAAAGTATTGAGATGAAATTGTTATTGACCAAATACTTATTTTCCACCATAATTTGCAAATAAATTCTTTAAAAATTCTACAATGTGATTTTTCTGGATTTTTTTTTTTTTTCTCATTTTGTCTCATAGTTGAGGTATACCTATGATGAAAATTACAGGCCTCTCTCATCTTTTTAAGTGGGAGAACTTGCACAATTGGTGGCTGACTAAATACTTTTTTGCCCCACTATATATATATATATATATATATATGTGGATGTATAAGTAAATAAATAAATAAATAAAAATACATGCATGTTAATACAGGACAGAAACTGTTTGGTTACCAGTATTCTTCACAATATCTTCTTTTGTGCTCAGGAGAAGAAAGAAAATCATACAGGTTTGGAACAGCTTGAGGGTGAGTAATTGATGACATAATTTTCATTTTTGGGAAACTTGGACAACTTAAAGGAACCTACTTTGCTTTATGTTATTGTATTTTTATTTATTTATTCATTTGAAGGATTGTACCTTGCATTGTACCTAGTATGTAATATAACTGCTTGTGTGTGTATTCAGTCTTCAAGTTACAAAGCACAAATTCCATGCCACAGGGAGTTCATCTCTCAAACTGAAAACACTTGCCTGAAATGCCTTGTTTGTAGTCCTGCCATTATATCTGTGTACGTCATTTTCCTTTGTGATTTTTGCTGTATTGAGGAGAAAAGAAAAAAAGAAAAAAAAAACAACAACTTCCAGTGCCATAGTTACCATAGATATAAAAAATATTTACAGCTGCTCATGAAGCTGACACACACTCTTAACAGCTGACCAATCACAACAGACTGGGCCAGCAGACCAATAAGAGCAGACTTTTTTTTTTTTTTTTTTTTTTTTTTTAAAAAGGCAGGTACTAAAACCAATGTTTCAGACAGAGAGTGCAAAGAGGTGCTACAGCAATGTACTGTAAGAAAAATTAACAATATGATTTTTGAACTTTAAATCATGTAAATGTATTCCTGCAGACACCAAAACTACAATTATGAACTCGTAAATGATCACAAAATGGGCACTAATATGGGCACAAATAAAAGTTCAAGGATATTTACAGAGTGTACTTTATTTTCTAAATTATACTAATATCAATGTGCTAGTAGTATACTTGTACGTGTACTATTTCAATACTTCCTGGGACTAAATTGGCCCACTTTTTGGTTTATAAAAGTATATGTTTAAATGTAAGAGTACTAAACAACTAGTTTACATTTTTCTTTAGTATAACAACTATACAGATTAACTTAAGCTATACTGCTAGTTTACAAGTTATATACTTTTAGCCCACTTTTTTAGTTTATAGTACACTCTGTGGTATACTCACAGTAAAACTACTAGTTTAATTGTTTTATACTGCAAGTATGCTTGGAATCTTCCTTTAACTTACTCTTTATATGTTATTTTTGCATTTTAGGCATACACCAAAAATGACTATGTCCCTCCATCTTCCTAACCCCTTACTCTCTGTAGCTCACAGGAGGCCTGGTGTCTTTCGCAGCATCTTCAGCCCACAGGTGGGGAATCACTCTGGATGAACGGCCAGTCCATCACACGAAGCACACATATTTAAACGCTCACTCACACATAAAGACAATTCAGACAATTCTCAAATTCATCTGCCTATTAAGAATGACAGACAAGATGTAATAAGGTCCAATCACTTGTCTATTTTTATTCTTTTTAACTTTAGAGAATATAAGGTAACACTGTCATCACACATACAGTACAAGTAACTTTGTCGGTTTTCAACTAGTGTGTTCTCCATGTTACCTGTGCCAAAATATCCCTGTTTATTTGTCAGCAAAGCAAGACTTCTGACAGATCGTACTTCTGCATTTTTGTATTCCTTCTCAAGTAGAGTCGTATTGAGCCCAGACGTTTTCCTACTTTTTGGCAAAAGTATGTCACTTTACTACTGTACATGATTTTAGAAACTCCCCTATAATGAAAACATATTAGAGTCTGTGGCTGATGAAGGGCCAAGACTGGGAAAAACTCCAGCAAAAATAAATTTGCGATCCATGCTTCTTCATTCGGTAAACAAATAATTATGCAAGCTACTGTTGATGTTTAGCTGTGAAACACTATATGTCGTCTTCATATCCAGTGACCTCCAGTAATTATTGATTCTGGAACTCTGTCATGATCCCAGCCTGGGTTCCCCTGTCCTGTGTTTTGTACTATTTGCACATTTTTATTTCTGTGTTCCCATCCTGTTTCTCTTTTGGTTCGCTTCTCCTTGTTTCCTCGTTATCCTGTGCATATATACCTATGTGTTTACCTTGTTCATTGTCAGTCCTTGTTCTCTGTAGAGAGTGTGCTTGTGTTCCTCCTGGTTTGTTCCTGCCCTGTGTTTCTGGTGTCCCTGCGTGTTTGTTTGTTTCTTTATTTAGTTAATAAACCCTGTTGTGACCCAAGTGTCTATATTTAATTACAAGTTTTATGCAAAATATTTTTCTTTACTTTTGAATCAGTTTTTGTTCAGTGAGATTTAATGAAGGTTAATGACTTATGATCCATAAGAATCATTCATCTTGCAATCTTTCTGACCACAGACACAAGCATGTCTGTATGATTTGATCAGTGGTATATCATACATTTACACCAGTTTTATTAGAGAGTCTTAAATCAGGACTGGAGTTATCAGCTGAATCTCATCCATCTGTAGAATTCATTAGATCTTCCACACAAACTCACACGTCAGCTCACTCGAGGTTATCTGTTTAGGACACACAAAACGTCAGTCACATAAGAGCTGCTATTAATGTTTTGTCTCCACTCTAGTGGTGCTGATAAAACCTTTTTCTGTTGCCCAAGAGATACTGCTAGCACCATTAATCAGTATTTATGTGCAGGTAATTATGCACGAATGAACGAATGAATAATAAGTGAATAAATGTTTGTTTTGTTCATAAATTGTCTTTTAGTCCTATTGTCTAAATAAATGAAGCCTAATCATCCAGTCCTGTCAGTCACCGCTACGACCGTATATAAGCAGCAGTCACTGGTCCATTCCAGCGACAGTTCTTCCGGCATCCCTCCACCACCCCTTCTCCTCCTCTAAATTCCTCTCTCTTTTTTTCCTCCACACCTTACCATCATGGGGGGCGGGGTTCTCACTCAGAGCTCGACCCGAGCCTCGGGTTCGAGCCTCCTTCGGGGACAGCAAGCCAAGTTTGTTTACCATTATCTGGCAGGGCTGAATGGGCAGGCGAACTCGTGAAATAAATAAATAAATATGCAGGATGGCTGAATTGAATATGGTTAAAAGAAGCTAATATTTGTAAAATATTTTTCAAATAAATAATAGTTTTTTTTTTTTTTTTTAGAATCTTAAAAGGTTTTGTAGTGTCAGCCACAAATCTCATCACATTCTAAAATTTATAAAGCAACTATTGCTACTTTTTTTTTTTTTTGGAAGAATATGAATAATAACCATCAGTCTCTACTCTTTTTTTTTTTTTTTTTTTTTACTTTTTCTCACATTTTTGAAGGACATGAGTGTCAACATGTCTCCTGTCTTGTTTCAGCTGTATGATTATAATGGTTTTTTGGACTGGTACAGCTGAGATAGCTGGGTATGAATGATTGGGTAATTAGCTGAGATAATGGAGTCACACTGTGATAATCTTAACAGAGGAATGAAGCATTATACTGTAAGGAGAAGCCCATGGAGATCCATCAGTGTAATAATTCAGACCTGATCTGTCTGGTCAGAGCAACCTGTTCTCTTTTTGACAGGTGCATCCAGAATCATAATAATCACTCGTGGAGCCGTGAACTGCGTAAGTCACATGTAAATGGAACTTAAGGCTTCGCCATGTGTCTCTCAGTGAAGGATTGCAAGTTTCACTGCGCAAGAGCCTGTCAGAGCAGAAGGTTTTGAAATTCAATAAACATAGTCTGTTCAAAGGGGATAATAGCTCTGTCTTTCATGGATAACCTTTAATGGAAGAGGATCCGCTGAAAAAGAGACAAAAAGAGAGACCGCCAGAGAAAGGGTCCCGTTTGTGTTGGAGGGAACGCTCATCTGTCCTATTTTCTGTGCTAAACTGAGACGTGATGGCTAAAATGTCAGCCAGGAACAAGATGAGCTGGAACTAGTACCTGCTCTGCAGTTACATGACAACAGGGTCCAAGATTAAATGGAAACTATTTTACTGCACCTGCTAAGAATAAAAAAAAAAAAAAAAAAAAAAAAAAAGTTGGTAACACTTTATAATAACTGCACACTATGAATCATTAGGTAAGCATTAGTAAATAGTCAGTTCATCCTTTATAAAGCATTATCCCAACATTAATAGTCATTAGTAAGCAGTTTATAAATACAGCTATAAATACCTTGTTCTTGATTTATAAGCATTATCTATTACAAATGAGATTTAAAGGCTCAGTTACCTTCCTAACAGAAAAAATAAATAAATATAAACAAAAACACAGAGGGATACAGAATTCAGAAATATTTATTTCAAGACGTAAAAAAAAATGAGACTATACAACTGTACACTTGAATTTTTATTTTATTTTTTTCTATGAAATTGCAGAGGTTTCTTTTTCTTTTTTTTATCAAGTGTACAGTTGTACAGTTTCATTTTTTTTTTTTGCATCTTGAAAATATATTTCTGTGTTCTGTATCCCTCTGTGTTGTGTTTAACTTTTCTGTTTGGAAGATAAATGAGCCTTTAAATCTTCTTTGTAAATGCTTTACAAGGGATAAATAGTCCTCACTTTAGATGAGCTCACAAAAATAGATGGCTGGCAACTACTAAATGTGTTATAACTACCTGACTTAATCATGAATTACAGCAGGGATATGTGTTAATAAAGCATTTATTAACATACTGAGCAACTATTTGTCATGTGTCTAAAATAATACACACTTATAAATGTACATTTAAATAGTTTATTAATAATTTACTTATACACTTTCTAAATGATTTTATGAACCACTGACAACTCCTAAATAACTGGTTTGTAAATAACATAATTTAGAAATGATAAATTGATCATTAATAAAGTATGAAAATACAATTATTAAACATTATAGATATGCTCAAGAACAAAACATTTATAGCTGTATTTATAAACTGCTTACTAATGACTATTAATGTTGGAACAATGCTTTATAAAGGATGAATTGACTGTTTACTAATGCTTAACTGATGATTCATATTGTGCAGTTATTATAAAGTGTTACCAAAAAGTACTATGATTGAATTTTTTTAAGCTGTTTTCATAGATAAATTTGTGACAAGCACCAGAGGTCATAGCATGCATAAGTTAGTCTCATCTCTCAGTGAACACCGCCTGTCATAAAGATGGCTCGATCCCACATGAAACAGAGTTCATGTCATGAGTTCTCTGTCACCAGTCACCAGCTCTTGACTCCATACCTCAGAATCCTCCCCGGCTCACACCTGTTCACAGTTACAGCAGTCATCAGCTCCAGCGAACACCAGATCCCAATTAGACGAGCACGGATTGCCCGCACCTGCCTCAGCTCTTTACACTCCCTTTATCTCTGCACTCCTCTCACTACCCCAGTGTCTGATCTACCGTTCACTACCCTGAACTTTACCAGACTCCCTTGATGCTACTTATTTATCTCTACTTACCTTTAGATCTATCACAAAAGGGAAAAAATAAAGGACTCTCTTATAGTGTTGTAAAAATGCAAGTGTTTCCAAATTTTTTTGATTTTCAATACTTTACATTTTAAAATAAATTTCTAAATATCTGTTCAGTGGTCCCAATAACAGATGCCACAATGTAGTAATTGTGGTGCTTCTAATTAAGTGATAAAAAGCATTTGCAAATGTTGTAAACATTCTCATTTTTGCACCAATAAAATGTGCAACACTTTGTGTTTTACTGCTAAATTATATGTAATATCTAATTCCCATTAATATTGAACTTACACCGGAAAGGTTTCCATGACATCTTGCGAGATCTCACAAATTTATTTCCAGAACATGATGCATTATGGGATATGTTTAGCCTCTGAAACACTATTCAAGATTTTAAAGAAGCATTTTTAAGACCTGTCTCAAGCACTCACTTCCTGTTGCACAAGTGGCCAAGAGCACAAGTGTGGGTATTTGGACAGGCCCTTGGTATTTCTTTTTAATAAGTAGCCACCATTAAAAAAAAAAGGTTGCGGTATATAGTATGAATGTAATTCGGACATACATTTTTCATGTTGTCACTGACATGTGACTTCGCTTCACTGCCAAATCCTCTGTGCCATAGCCTCATGGGACAGTAAAGTGTTCATCAGATGCGTACTTCAGAATCAGATGATGGAAATAGCAGTGATGTAGATTATCCCTCACATAAAAGGTATAAAAGCAAAAGTTATAGTAACATCTATTCCCTGTGTACAGTGTGTTTTCATGACTGGACAGGCCAGGAACGACCAGAAGCACATGATAACGTGTTTGTGCTAGCGGACAGACTTGGGCTGGATCTGCTGGTGTGATTGAGATGGAGGCTAATTTTAGCCGCTGAGCCGTGAGTAGAGCAGCTCCTTTCAATCTGCTCTTTGACATATCAACATTAAGAATGCACAGAGCCTCACAGTTAGGCATTTCAACTGTCCTGAAGGATTGGAATCCAGCGAGTAAATCAATCTGAATTCACTCGTAAAAATAGACCCATTGAAACACGACGGCCGCAAGAGCTCGGCTTTTCATGGTCTGATGTGTTTCTGTAAGCATGCTGGAGTTTTGATAACCAATATCGTGGAACAACTTGTGGGAAATACAAATTGACTTGTGAAGCTTTGTTTTCACCTTCATGCCATTGTTTTTTTTTTTTTCTCAGAAGGATGTTGTAATGTCTCTGACTTTTTTTTGGAATGTACAATTAAGTACTATTTTGTTACTTTTCTTGATTTTTTTTTTTTTTTTGTATTTGTGGTTCAAAATATTGCATTTAACTTTTAAATACTAAATAGAAATATAACCAGTATTCAATCTGTTGTGAAGATTTTTAGGTGCAAATATAGGTGACATTTATCTGTCTGTGAGAGCCGTGAGCGATTCAGTCAAACTCAGCACAGCGACAGACAGCTGCAAAACTTCTAACAGTCACTCAGACAGCTGTCAGTGTGCGAAAAGCCATATATGCTAAATGTCTTACAGTGTATGTCATATTAGTGTTTCACTTTCTTTATTTTAGCCCTAGCATGTTTAAAAACTCTTCTTGAGCATTTCTTCATTATCGGGTTTCAAAGTAGAAAGGGGGCTTGTTTAGGATTTGTATCCAGGACATCTCACACCCATGGGCATAAATTTCATCTAACAGTTGGAGGGGACAATAAACATAAAACTTCTCAAGAGCAATTTTTGAAGGGGACACAAAGATATTTTGCCTTAATTAAGGCCAAATTGCTTTGATATGGGGACTTTTTTTTTTTTTTTTTTTAACTTAGTTAAGTTATATGCAAATTTCATATTTTCTCATATTTTGATGTTTTGAGTCACAATTTTGTTATAATATTGTTTTGATATGTTTGCTATTTTGATTGGTTACTATTTAACATGTTTTACAGTGTGACTTTTGGTGAATTATTTTAAAACCAGTTTGACCCACAAACATCATAATTATTCATTAGATAAAACAGTATTACAAAAAACAATTAAAAACAAAAACATACAAAAAATTAAATGTAATTCAATGATATTTGCAGTAGATCACTAAGCTAGAATTTATCCCTGGATTCCATTTCCATAATTGCTGAAAGTTTTAGAATGAAAATACTGGCAAAGCAACTTGCAAAAGCAAAGATGCAGCATTTCTTCTCTGAAATGCCATGTGTAACTCCAGACTAAAGAAACAAAGGATTACATTAGGGCTGGGAAACTCTGGCCTTCGAGATTCACTTTCCTGCAGACTTTACCTCATACCCTAATCAAACTCACATGCTTGTAGCTTTCTAATAATGCCGAGGAGCTTGATTAGTTGTTCAGGTGTGTTTGATTAGGGTTGGAGCTGAACTCTGCAGATAGGTGGATCTCAGGGGCCAGAGTTGCCCAGTCCTGGGGCCTGTACCATGATGGTAGATGAACAAATTCAAGGTTACAGGATTAGTTTTGAGTTGACAAAACCAAACCACTCCATTCCGGCTTTGTTGGTACCATGATGCTGATCATCAACTTTCTGTGTCAACTCAGGCTTTGATCCTGAGTTTGTGGAGCACGTACACATGAATGTGTGACATCACTGGTGAACAGCCTTGGTTAAAGGTTAAAGGTTTTGCTAAAGGTTAAGAGATTGAAGAATATGATGAATTTAAATACATTTACAATGAAAAAAGTACTTGTTCATGAAAGAGGACAAATAAAAGAAATTATCTTGCTTTATCAGTTCAGTCACAAGTGAAATTTGTTAAGTTAGTTTGTATAGTTGGAAATATACAGCGATAGAGACTCGAACATGTAAGGTTACGTAGTCATTTTTAAAGCATTATCTATTGATTCTAAAGCTTATTTATATTACATACTATCTGTATATATTAAGATTCATTTAAAATAAATGATTTATAATAACTGTTAAACTAAAATTGCTTGTGTGTAATGGATTAATAATAATATAAATCATATTATTATATAAATCATATAAAATAACACTTTTTTTTATTATTATTATGCAAGTAAAGAATGTGACAATGTTTACATGTGCCAAATACAGAACCTACAGTGACCTTTAATTTGGAGCAAGAGAACATCTCAGGTTACGCATGTAACCATGGTTCCCCGAAGGGAACGAGACGCTGCGTTGAGAGACTTTGGGAACACCTTCAGCGTGACCGCGCTCTGAACCACTTGTGTAATCTGTCCAATGGATGGGCGAAACATCACGGGCGGGTGACATAATCGACCAGGAAGCTTAAAAGCATATGTGGTGGAACTGGCGTCAGCTTCTAGGAGTGAAGCAAGTGCTCGCAGGGATGCCAGAAGTATGGCCCCGAGACGCAGTGTCTCGTTCCCTTTGGGGAACCATGGTTACATGCGTAACCTGAGACATTCCCCTTCAGGAACTCGAGCTGCATCGAGATGCTTTGGGAACGAGGTGCCCACGCCGCCAGACTTGCAAACTCCCTGCCTAATATGGATGGAGCACAGCTAGGGCGAGAGAAAGAGGGCCAAGAGTGGCTAAATTGGGTGGGGCCTGCGTCCCGAAGGCCAACTTCTGAGAAGTGAGTCTTGACCCACAAGAAGAGGGGAGATCAGAGGACTCGAGGCTATGGAAAGCATCCTGATCCACCACATAGCATAAGCTCTCTGGCCGGAGGCCTCAGCCTCTGGAGGAAATGTGTAACAAGGGGGTGTCTGCCCACTAACTGGCCACCAAGTGGGGTGCGGTAGGCCAATAATGCCACCACGTAGACCTTCAGGGTGGAGTGGGTTAACCATGCGGAGGAACGGGCCTGCAAGAACTCCAGAACTGTACCTAATCGGGCAGTTGACTGGGTCAAACTGGTTACCTCCGCACCATGAAGTGAAACTTCCACTTCAGGGTGTACAGTTTCTTCATGCTCCGGTGAGCGGAGGCCTCAAAAACTCTCTGAAGCGAGAGGAGGCCTGCGACACTCGCTGAAACAGTCGAGCTCTTGGAGTGGAGGCGTCAGCATGACGACTCTCTAGATCGAGAGGAGGCCTACTACACTCCACACGCTGGACATCTTGTAAGGAGACTCACCTAGAGCCTACCACTCACATAACTGCCCCAGCAGAGCTCTGGCGAGCGGAGGCCTCTAAAACTCTCTGTAGTGAGAGGAAGCCTGACGACACTCACCAAAACAGTCGAGCTCTTGGAGCGGAGGCCTCAGCATTACGACTCTCTAGATTGACAGGAGGCCTACTACACTCCACATGCTGAACATCTTGTAAGGAGACTCACCTAGAGTCTACCACTCACATAACTGTCCCAGCGGAGCTATTGCAAGCGGAGGCCTCAAAAACTCTCTGAGTGAGAGGAGGCCTGACGACACTCGCCAAAACAGTCGAGCTCTTGGAGCGGAGGCCTCAGCATGACGACTCTCTGGATCGAGAGGAGGCCTACTACACTCCATACACTGGGCATCCTGTGAGGAGGTGCAGCTACCTCTCACATAACTGCCCAGGTGGAGCTCTTGCGAGAAGATGCCTCTATAACTCTCTGTAGCGAGAGGAGGCCTGACGACACTCGCTGGCCTGGAGGAAAGGTGTAACAAGGGGGTGTCTGCCCACTGACTGGCCACCAAGAGGGGCACGGTAGGCCAATAACGCCGCCACGTAGACCTTCAGGGTGGAGTGGGTAAACCCTGCGGAGGAACGGGCCTGCAAGAACTCCAGAACTGTACATAATCGGGCAGTTGACTGGGTCGAGCTGGCGACCTCTGCACCATGAAGTGAAACTTCCACTTCAGGGTGTACAGTTTCCTTGTGCTCCGGTGAGCGGAGGCCTCGAAAACTCTCTGTAGCGAGAGGAGGCCTGTGACACTCGCCAAAACAGTCGAGCTCTTGGAGCGGAGGCCTCAGCATTACGACTCTCTAGATTGAGAGGAGGCCTACTACACTCCACACGCTGAACATCTTGTAAGGAGACTCACCTAGAATCTACCACTCACATAACTGTCCCAGCGGAGCTTTAGCAAGAGGAGGCCTCAAAAACTCTCTGAGTGAGAGGAGGCCAGACGACACTCGCCGAAACAGTTGAGCTCTTGGAGCGGAGGCCTCAGCATGACGACTCTCTGGATCAAGAGGAGGCCTGCTACACTCTGTACACTGGGCATCCTGTGAGGAGGTGCAGCTACCACTCACATAACTGCCCCAGCGGAGCTCTGGCGAGCGGAGGCCTCTAAAACTCTCTGTAAAGAGAGGAGGCCTGACGACACTCGCCGAAACGGTTGGGCTCTAGGAGCGGAGGCCTCAGCATGACGACTATCTGGATCGAGAGGAGGCCTACTACACTCCACGCACTGGACATCTTGTAAGGAGACTCACCTATAGCCTACTACTCACAAACGCTGTCCAAGCGGAGCTCCGGCGAGCGGAGGTCTCAGTAACTCCCTGTAGCGAGAGGAGACCTGACGACACTCGCCGAATTATTGAGCTTTAGGAGCGGAGGCCTCAGCATGACGACTCTCTAGACTGAGAGGAGGCCTACTATACTACACACGGTGGGATTTTGTAAGGAGGCTCACCTGGGGCCTACCACCCACAGACTGTCACAGCAGAGCTCTGGCAAGCGGAGGCCTCCAAAACTCTCAGCAGCGAGAGGAGACCTACAACTCTTGCAGTGACTGTTTCGAAGGGAGGAACCGATATTGGTATGCTTTGCCCCCAAAGCAAACCTCAGGAACTCCCTGCTATGGGGAGTGAACCTCTGTTCGATTACCAGAGCCTGCTCGGGGCCCAAAATGTGGGAAAGACCCCGTTAAAAGGGCGACGAAGCGCCACACTGCTTCACAGTGCGCAAGACCCAGTAGACACATCTGGCAGTAGTTTCTACACCTCCAATGGTCTGCTAAGGGAACCAGCCTCCTGAACTGGCCTCTGGTGTGCTTAGAGCTGCTAGCTCGGTGCCCTGAAGCGGAAGACCGGCAGGAGACAGCTCCGCTACGTTTCCGGACGGAAACAACTGAGAGAAGCGCTCGCTGGAGACCGCTGCACCCTGGAACTCTGGCAGGGTGGGCAGACTGATCTTCTGAGGGCACTGATGTACACCGCGTAATGCGGTGTAACCCGCTCTTCCCCAGAGGGGCCTGCCCTCATAAGCCCTGGGCCATGCCTATCAGGGCTTCTTGGTCGAGGACTTCTTAGCCTGAAGGACGGGCGGCAGATCCGGCTTAGACTTCGAAGCCCCTGACCTAGAGCGTGGCCTGGCACCCCAGTCCTGACGCGGGGGAGCGCGGGTGGCAACGCTCTTTTTTTTGAGTCTCCCTGTACGAGGAGCTGGTGCGTGGCGAGGGCTGCTCCCGCCCAGCAGCCCCCTGAGCTAGAGAACGGTGAGGGAGGCACCGCTGCAACGCTGCCGCTTGTTTATGGGCCTCCTGGTACCTGTCGACAATGGAGTTGACGGCGTCGCCGAACAGGCCAGAGGGCGCAAGCGGGGCGTCCATGAGGAAGACCCTGTCCTTATCTTTCATGTCAGACAGGGTCAACCAAAGATGCCTCTCTGCCTCCACCATTGCTGCCATGGACCTGCCGATTGCACGGGCGGTCTCTTTGGTGGCGCGGAGAGACAGATCAGCAGTTTTACAGAGCTCAGAGATGTCATCAGAACATAGCTCCTCTCCCTCATCTAGCTCTTTGAGAAGGTCGGCTTGGTATGCCTGTAACACCGCCATGGTGTGCAGACACGCACCAGCCTGACCTGCACCCACGTACCCCTTGCCCACCAGGGCTGAAGTTGTGCGAAGCGGCTTGGAGGGCAGGGTCAGAGCCTTTAGAGACGATGCCGCGCCGGGGAACAGATAGCTCGTGAGCATCTGTTCGACCCGGGCCATCGCTCTAGAAGCGCGCTCTTTCAACCCTGCCACATTGCCATAGTAGTCAGAGGCGGGGATGAAGAGGCGAGCTGAAAATGGTTTAGCCCATGACCTCGACACCTCGGCGTGGAGGTCAGGGAAAAATGGCAGGCTCCGGCGTGGAGGTGGCGGCTTAATGCGCAGAAAGCATTCATCTAGCCTGCTTTTCTGGAGTTCAGCCTGTTTCTTGGCGGGCCAATCAATGTTAAGCTTGGCCACAGCGCGAGTTACCACTTCCAGCAGCTCCTCATACTGGGGCGAATGAGAGGGCGAATCCTCATCGACGATCACCACGTCAACCTCCTCGGAGGAAGAGGGGCAGAGTGTCGAGCTACGTCCCCGGGGGAAAGAAACTGCAGAGCGGGCTTCCAATCCCAGAGAGCAGCTGCTGGATCTGGCAGGTGAGAAAGAAGATAGGGACTCTCCCGTCTCCATTCCCTCCGCCAGATCCATCTGCGAACTCCACGAGTGCAGACGCCGCTCTGCCTCGGCGGCATCGGGACCAGCACCGTGGGGAACTCTAGCGAGGGCTCCCTCAGCAAAGAGAGCCCTCCGGGAGCGAAGTGCACGCAACGGGAGACACTCGCAATGCGGGCAGTCAGCTCCCTCAAGAGCTAACTCTGCGTGCTTTGCTCCCAAGCAGACCACACACAGACTGTGTGTATCCCCAGCAGTGATGTAGTGTTCGCATTTTGCTCACATCTGATTGGTCCAATTTCAGTTTGAGATCTCTAACTCAGAACATAACCTGCCCCAGAGCAGGTTAGCCGTGGAGTGTAAGTTACAATGGCAATGAACGCAGCTAAAAGCCAAGCCACTTTCATGGTACCTAAAACCCAGGATTGGTGCAAACTAAACTGAAACTTACCTGGCTAACCAGCTAATCTGGCTTCATGGTACAGGCCCCTGATCTACACACAGCTTTCAGTTCCAAGTAACAAAACATGAACAGAATTCAGCATGAACTCAAATCACAAAATAAAACAACTGACAATGGGAACACAGAGAAACATGGGTAAACCAGTGGCCTGTAGCATGAAGTGAGATGAACAAACTCAGAGTTGCAGAGTAAGTTTTGAGTTGACAAAACCCGATAAAGCCAACCTGGTTTAAATCAGGATCATCAGGCTCACAAAGCTTGATATAAACATTCTCTGTCAACTCAGAGTTTGAACCAGAGTTTGTGATTAACGTGTGACACGTGCAGCAAACAGCCAACGTGACAGGGAACGTGGAGAGCATCAGCAAAGTGTCAGCTGGATTCACTTCTTGCCAGAGTCAGCACAATTCACATTTCTGCTGAAGATTAAGAGATGTTGTTATTAAAAATGTAATAAATTTAAATGTATTTACAAGGCAGGAATAAACATTTCTGCTGCAGCAAAAGTTTGAATTTGGAAGCATAAAAAAATATGGCTATGCAAAGGAATCAGCTGAATTTAATTATTTATATATAGTTTCACACAGAGCTCAAAGGGAAAACACATAAGTTTAGTCATTTTAAAAGTTGGATATATTAAAGCTTACTATTCTTAAATATTCTAACCATGGCCTCTGTGTGACCAACTCCTACTTCCAGACGAAGACTCAATACAAAGTGTCATGGAGGCATCCTTGCTCAAAGCATTGGCACCAGCTGGATATGGCCATTGTCAAACGAACAAGCCTTATGCTTGTGCTTCTCACCCGCACTTACCACAGTGCAGACTGCAACACAGACCACTCTTTAGTGTGTTGCAAGATCAGGCTACAACCTAAGAAATTTCATTGCACCAGACAAGCTGGGAAGCCTCGCATCAACACCACCATGATGCAGTATCCAGAGAAAGTTGATGATTTTGGCAAATCTTTTGAAGATGCTCTGTCTGCAGTCCACTCGCTCAACTCTGCCTCTGAGAAATGAGACCACCTCCGGAAGTCTATTCAGAAAACAGCCTTTGGAAAGAAGACCTCAAAGAACAGTGACTGGTTTGAAGACAAGTCCAGTGAGATGACTCCGGTTATTGAAGCAAAACGTGAGGCCCTTGCTGAATACAAGTGCTCACCAAGTGTGAAATCCTTCCAAGCATTCAGAGTTGCCAGGAGCAAAGTTCAGGGGACAGTAAGAAAATGTGTCAGTGAATACTGGCAACAGCTCAGTGATGACATACAGACCACAGCAGCTACAGGCAACATCAGAGGAATGTAGGACTGACTATTAGCCTGCAAAAAACAAAAGTGGATACTCCTCCTGTCATTATGATTGACAACCACGTACTTGATGTTGTCCACCAGTTTACATATCTTGGGTCCACCATCAGTGACAATCTGTCTCTTGATGCTGAGATCAATAAGCGTATTGGCAAGGCTGCAACAACCCTAGGCCGACTCACCACTCATGTCTGGGGTAATAGTAAGCTGTCAATTTCTACCAAAATGGCAGTGTATAACACCTGCATTGTCAGCACTCTATTGTATGGCAGCGAAACATGGACAACATATACCAACCAAGAACGAAGGCTGAACAGCTTTCACTTGCCCTGCCTTCGCCGAATCCTTGGCATAAAGTGGAGTGACAAAGTACCCAACACCTGGGTCCTTGTACGTGCTGGTCTCCCCACCATGTACACGCTGCTTAGACAACAAAGGATGCACTGGCTCGGCCATGTGCTTTCGATGGAAGATGGCCGTATCCCAAAGGACATCCTGTATGGTGAATTAGCCTCTGGAAAGAGATCTGTTGGCCTTCCCCAGCTGCGTTATAAAGGTGTCTGCAAAGGTGAAATGAAAGCTCTGAACATCAATTCAGAGAATTGGGAAGACGTTGCAGCTGAAAGCAACAGGTGGCGCAGTGTCCTTCAGATACAGCTTAGGTTGGGGGAAGAACAGATACAGACCTTAGCGGAGGAAAAGAGAGACAAGAGAGCAAAGAGAGTCCCCGATGACACCGCCACAATTAAACATACATGCATCTACTGTGGTAGAGTCTGTCTCTCCCGCATCGGCTTTATTAGCCATAGCCGGTGCTGTTCCAGAGGCGTCAACACGACTTCACGACAGGGCACATCTTCCATGGTCGACAACGACTGAAGGAGGCCTACTATATATTAAAGCTTATCTATATGAGTATATAATGTAATTTAATTTAAATACGAAGCTTAATATTAATTGCCACTTCATATAATAATTATATGAATATATTATATGAATTATAAACAATTACAATTAATAGAAATATAATAAATAAGTAGTTGCAAATGTCGGGCAATTTTGTCTCTAAAATTCTTTGACTGTAAACTGCTTTAATTTGGAGCGAGAGATACGGGGGAGTGGCTTCATTACATCAGATATATGTCACTTTGCTCACAGCTGATTGGTCCAGTGTGGGTTTGCGATCTCTAACCCAGAATAAAACCTGCTCCAGAGCAGGGTAGCTGTGTGGTGCAAGTTACCATGGTGACAAAGCCTGCTAAAAAACAATCCATGTTCTTGAGCCCGAAAATTCAGAGTTTGCTCAAACTAAACTTGAACTTACCTGGGTAAAAACTGAAACCGGCTTTGTGCTACAGGCCACAGGCTGTAAACACACACGGTTTAAAAAGGCAACAAGGAACACCCTGAGAGACAATCAAGGGGAACCAATCATGAAATGAAACAAAACTAACACAATAATTAACTATTAAACATGAACAACATAAAGCTCCAAACACAAAACAGGAAAAATGTGACATCATGCTACTGAAAAGATATTGTGTCATCATTTCAACTAATGTCATTCCAAACAATGATTTTCTTTATTTTTTTCTTAAGTCACCATGAAATCGAAAGTTACAATTCTTATTTTTTTTTAGGAATTATTGTTGTGTTACTATTATAAATGATTTATCCATGCACAACATTAGGGTCACAATTTACAATAAGTACACTAATAAAGTACTTACAAATCATTAACAATTATTAGTTTATAGTTCAGGCATAGTTCATAAACTGTAGTTAATGCATTAATAGACTATATAAATAGTGAGTTCATTGTCACTGTAATTAAAATTATTACTGTTTAAATAGCTCATATAGAAATTGTTAATTGTGATGATTTATCAGCTGTTTGGACTCTCATTCTGATGGCATTCATTTACTGCATTGGTGAGTGAGTGATGTAATGCTACATTTCTCCAAATCTGATAAACAAACAAACTCATCTACATCTTGGATGAACCAGTGGTGAAAAGTAACTAATTACAACCGACGACCAACGGCAGCGGAGCAGGTGGTGGAGCCCAAGGTGGAGACAGAGAGCCGACAAGCCAGGGTGACACAGAGGATCCGGAGGTCCAAGGCAACCAAGGCAACCCGGTGACCGAGGTGGAGGCGGGGATCTGGAAGGCCACAGCGGATCCAGAGCAACTGAGGACCAAGGTGCAGCCGGAGGGATGGAGGAGCCTGACAGAGCCAGAGGGACAGAGTGACGAGGTGGAGTCCGGGACTCAGAGGCTGGAGGCAGAGACAAGTTCTCTTCGCAAGAAGTCCACCACACCAGAGTTTCTCCACAAGATGGCCACCACTCAAGAGTCTCCTTGCAAGATGGCTGCCAGTGTGTGGGCTGCACACTGCACTCCAGAGGCCTCTGCTGTCCACGAGTCTGCCCCAGAGGCCTCTTCTGTCCATGAATCTGCTCCAGAGCCTGCTCCAGTTCATGAATTCGCTCCAGAGCCTGCTCAAGTCCTTGAGTCTGCTCCAGTGCCTCCAGAGGTGGTGGCGTATGCTGCAGAACCTCCAGAGGTGGTGCCAACTTCTGAACTCTCAGTCTGCTCTGTTGCAGCTATGGAGGCTGCTCAAGAACTCTGTCTCTTCTGTCACAGTCAAGTGGTCTGTCCATGTCTCTGCTCCACTATATTCCTCCCTTCCTGCTCTGCCAGCTCCGCCATGGCTTCCTACTATGCCGGCTCCAGGGTCATGACTGTACCATGGCCCTATGCTCCACGGTCTAGACCTACCACTGGTCTATGGTCCAGTTCCTTCACAGCTCCAAGGTCTGCCACATGGACCTGGCCCTTCATCCCTCCCCCTGTTCCACCTCCACTTCGCCTCCCTCCTGGACTTCTATGACCAATTGTGGAGCGCCTGGAAGCCGTTCTTTAAGGGTGTTACAGAAGGTAATTGAGAACCCCATAACAATGGAAGAAATAAAAGGAGCTATTAAAAAATGTAAGAAAAATTAGTTTTATTAAGCATTTAGTGACAATGTAAGTCCTTTATTAGAAAGAACATATGCCCATATTACAGAAACAGGTGAAATAGGGGCAATAATTTCAGTCATTTATAAAGAGGGGAAGCACCCTACAGTTGCCCTCCTTAACACTGATTTCAAATTGCTAACTTCTAAACTGGCTAAGCGTATAAAGAGAATAGATGCACATCTGATAAATCCAGAACAAACCCAATCTATGATGGCATTTACAGGATAACATCCATAGGCTATTCAATATTATGACACATAGTTCCTCTCAACATCTCCCCTGTATGGCACTAACGCTAGATGCGGAGAAAACATCCAATCGTGTATCTTTTTTGTGTAGGGTGTTAGAGAAATTTTGATTTGGCCCTAAATTCATGAAGTGGAACAATTTTTTTTTTACACAGGCCCGCAGAATATAGTCAGAGTGATATGTTTCAGCACATATGTTTCAGATCCACTAAGCTCAGTCCTGATATTAATGGAGGAAATTGAACAATATGGAAAGTTAGTGGATACAAAATTAATGTGAATAAAACTGAAGCACTAGCTCTAAATGCACACATTTCCCCTCATATTAAAGCATCTTTGGATGGCCAAGAGAAGGCATAACATACTTGGGAACAAAAATCCCCCCAAATTTATATAAGCTACTGTATATGAGGCCAACTACATTGTGATTTGGACAGGTGGTGCTGCCCCTCTCTATCGCTGGAAGAATGAATCTCCTTCCCAGATTGCTGGTTCTTACCTCCAAGGTCCATGTTTTCACTGTTGGACAGATTAACTTCCAGATTTATCTGGCAGGGAAGACATCCCAGAATGAGATACAAAGTTCTGCAGCTACAAAAATCGCAGGGAGGCTGGGCTCTTCACAATTATAGATGTTACTGGTTAACATGTCAACTGAGAGCCATGACAATGTGGGTATCAGTTAGGTCTGATACAATATGGTTAGAAATAGAAAAGACAAAGTGCTCTTGTGTGCCATTGTCAGCTAACCCATTTTGTGAAAAGAGCTGGAATAGCAGTTTAGAGAGACGGACAATGACTACTCTTTTAGCATGGAGAGAAGTGCAGCAAAACTGGAGACACTGCCCTGTCAGGCATGTCATACTTAAAGAACTGTATAATGTACATTTTAT
This sequence comes from Spinibarbus caldwelli, assembly GCA_039654775.1. NCBI lineage: Eukaryota > Metazoa > Chordata > Actinopteri > Cypriniformes > Cyprinidae > Spinibarbus > Spinibarbus caldwelli. The sequence continues at coordinate 30,810,410 of CM077246.1, read as the reverse complement.
TCATCAGCTTATTGCTGGTAATACATTAAAAACAGATGGTACTAGAGTTTGGTTTACCAGGAGCCGACTTTTACCGATATCTTCCATTAAGAAATTTTCTTTTCAAACACCCAAATTCAAAAGGAATTGTAAACATAAACAATTATCCCCAATAGAACAATATTTTAAAACAATTCACCTTAAGGAGTTTACAGGTAAACCGGTGTCTACTATATACCAGGTCTTGTCAGTCATACATATACAGTATATTTTGGACTTTTCCCTAAACTAGACCAGTTTTTGGAATGTGGTATGTGATACTGCAGAGAAAATATTGTTCACAAAATTATATAGAGACTGTGGGATTACAAATTTAAGAATCTGTTTTAGATCTACTGATCCTACATCCTTACATACAATCACCTGAAAAACGAAAGTGAAATACTCTGTATTTAGCATTTATGGTAAAGATGACGACATCAGATGAACAGTTCTACCAGAAAGACTCAGAAGATGAAATTGTAATTCGAAAATATTTTACAAAATCGACATAAATATATAAACAGTATTCTTTGGCGTAGACCCTGTCCTTGGCTTGAATCTGTAGTTGAAGATTCCAGCCTGTACTGCCGAAGACGAAGGCAGGAGCGGAGCCTACCCCTGTGGCCAAGGCCAACCTAGTGGTGGTGGGAAGGGTGGGGGGGAAATGTTGTGTCAGTATCTGCAAATATAGGTGAGGGTGAGTGGAGAGCTTATATAATCCTCATGTAGGATGACAATTGGCTAGATCTAATCACATGATGTGACGATGCATTAAGTCTTCCTGGTAGAACTTGCACTAACGCTTTCATTTCCACCAGAAAGACTCAGGAGATGAAATTGTAATTCGAAAATATTTATTTTACGAAATCGATACATAAAATATATAAACAGTATTCTTTGGCATAGACCCCGTCCTTGGCTTGAATCTGTAGTTGAAGATTCTAGCCTATACTGCCGAAGACGAAGGCAGGAGCGGAGCTTACCCCAAAAGATATGGAGAATTTTATACCCACCAATCAGAGAATTTCTTAGGAGATCCTGTAATACAACAAAACAAAAGAGATATTTGGTCATTGCTATTGAAGCCGTAAAAGGCTGTTAAAAACAGAGCTTCTAAAAGAACGTTAATGTAATTTGAAAAAAGACCGCTCCGCAGAGACAGAAGTAGCCATTGTAAAATCAAAAAAGTAATGGGTAAGCGTTTGTCATGCGCCTTGGCTGAAGATTTAGCTATACCTTTAAGAAGCAAATGTACGGTTGGAACAGTGAATAAACTTGGATAATCGGGGTTATAATATCTTGCGGAAAATTGGATGCCTGCAAGTAGTTTCCGTATGGAAGATATTTTTAAATTCCTGTATTCGTAGTTGTAAGTTAGAAGCGAGCAGACGGTTGTAATTAGAATGGGAAAAACAAAACGTCATGAACAGGGACCAAGAAGATGTATAGGCTTTAAGAGTAGAAGCCGCGACACCTTTAGCAATATAGTGTCTAGCTGAATTAAGAAGATCATTATAGGAGACGTCTAGTTTAGGAGAATTTCTGAAAGGTTTGGGCAGGGAGTTGGTTCCTGTTTGGCTGCTGGACACAGAAGTCTGAAATCCTGGAAACAAAAACGAGAAAGCGCATCAGCTATGAAGTTACAGTGACTGGGAATATGTATAGCTTTAATGATAAAGTTATACACAGTGGTCGATTTGTAAAAAAAAAAAAAAAATCAGGGGGGATGGTGTGGTTGGGGGGGGGGGGGGGGGGGGGGGGGTCCTGTGGCTAATTTTACACAATAATTACAAAATTGGTCTCATTTTTAAAAGGTTTATATTTAATGAAAAAAATTGTCTTATTAAATGAACTGTTATTTATAAGTTGTTGTTTTTTTTTTTCCTTCTGGGGCCTGAAATAGAGGAATTTTGGTCAATACTGATAATTAAACAATATTTTGTTGAATGTGTTTTTGGTGCTGGCACCTTGGCTGATTTAGGTCTATCATGGATAAATAAATGACAATAAAACCACCAGTAGGTGGCAGCAAGTCCCTGTTTTAATAAATGACATACTGAATCATTCATATCAAACGATTCGTTCAAAACGACTGATTCAATAGAAACGAAACAAGTGAGACCGTTGAATCACTGGCTCACTCAATTATTTCAAAAACTGATTCATTCACGGAATGAAACACCGTGTTGCTATGCACTGTTGTATAAAACTAATAGCACATTTGTGCTTGCGGCATCGCGCACGTGCTGATATACAGAAAAGTACATTGCTTGTGCAATGAATATACAAACGTAACTCATACATGGGTATTTTTGTTTCATTGCTGGAATTATAAGGGCATTCTAACTATTCTAATGGGCTTCATCGTGCAGTGAATGCTTTTGGACTCTAAAGACCTGTTTTTTTTTTTTTTTTCTCTAAGTTGGATAATGTCAGCTCTCCTACAGTCAAACATACATTATGTCAGGAGAATGTCTAAGTTCTAATCAAGGAAAAATCATACCTTCTGTTGTCTTTATTTTTCTTTTCTTTTTTTTTTAAAGAACTTCCAAAGTTGCGCTTGAACCATTTTGCACGAAAAATGACGAAATTGCTTCTGCTTGTGCGTAGTTTGTTACAGTACCAAGTTCTGATTGGCCAATCGCCGTTATTTAGTTAGTAAATGATCATAAGTAGAGAATTTTAACATTTCGTGTGCATGATAAGTTTTACGTAATACACAAAATTAATAATCCAAAGGGGATGGTAAGGGGAGATGGTGGTTTTACAGATGGGATGCTTTTTGTCATTTTTTTCGACCAAGGGGATGCCATCTCCCCGCATCCCCCCTCAATTCGAGCCCTGGTTATACATGACTGACTGCCATGGCAATCTCCTCACAATTGGCATGATCAAAGCGCAATTAGATCTCCCTTTGTTGATAATAGCTACCGTGGCTTCGTTATCGCAAAACATAATGCGTTTACAGGACCACATCGCACCCCAAAGTACACTGGCTACCGCAATAGTATAGATTTCGTGAAGAGCCGTAGAAATAGAACCTGAAGCTAGTTTAGGAAAATCGTTTGGCCAAGTTGCAGCGAACCATTGCCCTTAAAAAAAAAAAAAAAAAACTAAATTTCAAACAAAATTAAGATGCCCGAGGAGAGAAAGCATGTCTCGTTTGGATATGGTGAGTTGAGATGAACACATCTCCATAACTGATCAAATTCTGATGAGTTTTTCATTTGGGAGAGAAGCTTGCATTTTGACTGTGTCGAGTAGAATACCCAGGAATTCGAGAGAAGTAGATGGTCCCAGCGTTTTTCCTTTAGAGAGAGGGACGCCAACATCGCTAAAAACATGTTTGAGTTTATCAAGTGCTTGTGTTTGAGAAGAAGGAAAGTCAATAAGCAAAAAATCATAGAGCAAGTGCAAAACGAATGGAAGCTTACATACGTTTAGCAGAATCCAGCACAACGCTTCTGAGAGACAACTGAAAATCTTAGGACTATTCCTGCACCCGAAGGTGAGTCTAACCGCGAAGTAAAATTTTGAATTCCATTTAATGCCAAAGAGAGCCCAATCGGAAGGATGAATTGGCATAGTTTTGAAAGCGTCCGTAATATCAGCTTTAGCTAGCCAAGCTCCTTGGCCAGCTAATTTGATTAATTGAATAGCATTGTCGACCGAAGCGTAATTTAAAGAAAACAGTTCAGAAGGGATGCATTCGTTGATGCTTGCTGTAGAATTAGAATGAGGGGAAGACATGTTGAAGATTAGCCGTTTTTTCCCTGAATATTTGCGGGTGGCGATTCCTAGTGAATTAATCCGAAAAGGACTAAAAGGAGGAGAGGCGAAAGGACCAATTACATACCCTTTATTGACTTCTTTCTCAAGCAAAGTGGAAACCACATCTGGTTCGGGAAGGGCAGATTGTAAATTATCAACGAAAGAAGTAGAGAGCGGGGAGAGGACTCCTCCCTGAAACACTTGTGATAAACCAGTGATCAGGTAGTCAACGAAAGAAGGATCAGAGTGAGAAGAGAGATAAGAATAAAGAACAGGGACATTGATAGGAGTAGAGGGGTGACCACTCAGAATTTTTTCTGAGTTAGGGCCTTGGGAGGAGGCTTGAACCACCATGGGCAAACCGATTTCGGGTGTGGGTCCTTGCAGAAGCAACAAACATGAGCAAATTTACATTGAGTAAAAGAACACACAGCTTCATTAAAATTATTACATAAAGGAATACCAGTAAATTTAAGGATAGGACGCCCTTCAGCGCCAGTTGCTGCGCTTACGTTAGCAGCACGACGTGCAGCGACAGAAGCTCACCTATTATAAGCTTTGGGGCAGAAAGAAGCAGAGAGACCGTGCAAGCTACAGATAGCACAAGCCAGAATCCTGTCCTCCGAAATGGCGAATGAGAAGTTCAGTGTCAGTGATCGACCAGTCAATTCTTGAGTTGTAAAGCGTGATGAAAGATGCTGACTTTGCAGAGAGAGATTTATGATATTCATAAAACAAATGTACCCCTGTAACGTTGGCTGAAATCTGCCATCATAGCTAAATACAAGTCTAGTTCCTCTCTATGCTCGGGAAAAGATTGGCATAGAATGTCTCCGTATATGCTGAAGGCAATTATGAATTCGCCAAATGAGAGGTTTCTTTGGAATCTGGGATCGGACGTTTTAAGATAAACTGCCACGTCACTGTGATGCCCCAATTATTGGTTCTTCACAATTGATGACACTAATACTGTTTCAGCATGTGTAAATGCATTAAGGGAATGGTGGTTCCACTAGACCAATAGAGGGCGCTATGAGAGTGCAGTGTGTTGCAAGGCTTTTGCTAAGCTGCTGGTCATAACCCAGCAAAACCAGAGCTGATCACACGCACGTTTTTGTCCTGTCTTTATTCCACCATTCCACAGATGTGTGACCTGTGATAGTGGTTGCTGAAGATTGCTGGGAACACTTAACTGTCAGCTGATGCAGAAGTCCTGTACCCGCTACATCATCACAGTCTACCATTTTTCGATCAGGGGAAGGAAGAAGCAGTGTAGCCAAATTAATGTCCTTACCTTGAATTATGTTTTGTCTTAGTTGGGAGGACACAGTTACTGCAGCAGGTCAAACTATACGCCTTCCGAAAGCTTGGGAAGGAACTGCAGTAGATAAATTTAAATGCAATGTCGTAGGAATGGCGTTTACGTCTTGACTTAGAGTATTGACTGACTGGTTGGGTGCCTGTAATCCCGAGGATGTAGAAGGGGCATTCAGAGGGTTGTTGAAGCCAGATGCGAGAGGAATTGCTGAAGCAAGCCCTGAAGAATTCGGAGGTGGTGTAAAACCTGGAGCGCAAGCAGCGAGTGTGTTCTCGAAGAGAGACATTTTTAATTTGAACCCCTTTACAGTATCTGAAACGCCTTTAATGGCATGGATGAGCTGAGCATTGACATCGCCGTCTTGAAGGTTCGGGGAAGGTGGTACAGGCTTGCGCGGATGTCGTAGATCTTTTAGCAGCACAAGGCGAAGATGACGTCGCAGACCGCTTTCTGCCTGTTTGTTTAGCTTGCGCCGGCGTTGCTGATGTTGACGGGCGGAGTCAGCAGGTGGGCGACCCAGCGTATTGAAGGCCAGAATGAGCAAGTCTTCTCTTGGCAGACCTTGGTTAATTGGAATACTGGCAGCTTGAAGAGTGTTGATGATCTTCTCAGAGGACCACTGAGCCCAAGGAGAGCCACGAGATTAAAGTTGGATACTACGCCGAGTAGTAACAGGAGAAGGTGAGACAAAATCATTGTCAGAGTCTGAATAATCACAGACAGAGAGAAGTGGCTGTGACATTTGGTTTGCGCAGGACACTAGTACGGAACGGAATGTCGCGTCAGTATCTGCGTACATAGGTGAGGGTGAGTTGAGAGCTTATATAATCCTCGTGTAGGATGACAATTGGCTAGATCTAATCACATGATGTGACGATGCATTAAGTCTTCCTGGTAGAACTTGCGCTAACGCTTTCATTTCTGTTAAACAAAGTTTGTAGCAAGAGGTTCCTGCCAGTTCCTGTTCTCTTATTGTAAGTCAAATGAGCCAGATTACTGAGACTCTCACCTATTTTTTGTAATGGCTCTTAGAATATGAATATAAACTACAATGTATCACTGCCTTAGTTAGACTTTTGATGACTGCAGCACCACACAGCGCGTTCTCAAAGAGTCCTGCTGAAAATACCCAAGAGTCTCCTGGTCTTCGCTTCTGAGTTTCCAATAGTTTTGGTGCCATGACCCGGATAGAGCTTCTCGCCTGACATTGTTCCAGACTGAATTCCAGATCCTTTTTTCAGCTCAACAACGATTTTGTGAGTGTTACTCTATCCAAAGAACCACCACAGGCCAGTCCATGTGGTTATCCTCTGCGCCATCAGAGAAGTGTTAACAAACAGCTGCAGGGTTTGGTTAACAGACTAGTTATCATCTGCTTTGCCAGGGAAGAAAGTTCATCCTTCCCAGTCAGGGAAGGTTAACAGCAGTTACAGTGTTTGTGATCGTACTGGTTATACTCTGCTTTGCCAGGGAAGGTTGAATACATTATGACGTGTATTAACTAGCTTATCCTCTGCTTTGTCAGAGAGGTTATTGGTGTGTCCTTTGCTTTGCCAGGGAAGGTTAACAGTTTTTGTGTGTTAACAAATGTATCCTCTGCTTGCCAGAGAGGTGTTAGAAGTGCCCTGTTGCGTCAGAAAGACATTACAACATGTTTAGAAAGAATGCTAGGCTGATTCCAACAACTGAGAAAGGTAGACTAGCTTCCCCTTTATGGACAGACAGTGAGTTCATTGTTAGGAGACCACATCGACTCAATTGTGTCAGAGTCAGTTAGACTGGATTTAACAAAGAAATTTGGCATTGATCCAGAAAATGTATGGAGAATTGAAGAATGCAAGGTGTTAGGTGCATGTATCAAAAAGAAAAACATAAAAGGCATTATCTGCTGCCACAGAGAGTTTAGTTTAGCAATAGCACATGAACAAGCTCAGTGTATCGCTAAGTTAAAAGAGCAAAAACAGCTGCACACTCAAGTGTCCTGTCTCACTAAAAAGGTGGGCCATAACAAGGCCTCAACCAAAAGTGATTTAAACAACCAACAGTCAGATGAAAGTTACTCTGACTTACAGTCTTCATGTAGACAAGAGGAGAATGACAATACTGGAAGGATGGAGAAAGATGTAAATGCAGTTGAAGTGTGTGGAGTGAGACAAAGGGCTCAGAGTAGGGTAGAAGGGGTTGAAACGGTTCCATCTGCAACCCCCATACTCCAGTTACAAGTAGTCCGTACAGGTCTTGGTCCTGAGGCCATAGAAAGACTTGCTGAGAGTTTGCCATTGGTACATGGAAATTTTTCTGAGTTTAGGAGAGAGTTGTCCAGAAAGATGCGGCTCTATGATATGTCTCTAGCTGAAGTCACCCAGCTAATGTCACAGATCTTGACAGAATCAGAATTCAATGATTTTGAAAGTGCTGTAAATAATTCTGAGTTTCAACAAGCTAGTAAAGATGATTTGAGAGAAGGAGTCCTGAGAGTGTTACAGAACATCATTGGTCTGAGGGTAGACTGGTCAAAAGTCACTAGCTGTACACAGAAGAAAGATGAAACTGTAAGTGAGTATACAAAGGTTTTGCCAGTCAGCTGCAGCATACAATGGAATAGCTGACACTCCAGAGAATGTTCTGGAACATAAAGGACCACTTGTTCGCACATGGTTTGATGGCCTTTTAACAGAGTACAGATCTGCTTTGCCTTTCTTAGATCTCACATGGTCCACTGGAAGCCTGCAAAACAACTTGGACAGGTTAGCTACTTGGGAAAGAGACTCTGCAGCAGCATCCTTTAAGGTCAACACAGAGAATCGACAGAAACATAAATGCCCTAAGAAGGAAGGCAGTTGTCATTAACGTGGTAAACATGGACATTGGATGAAAGTGTAGGAAAAGCAAAAAGACATTAGCAGAAATTAACAGCTTTACTCAGCTCCTACTCAGTCTACTTACTACTCTGAAGAAGCCCCTCCCCACTTCAACGAACTGTTGGAGCAGTTTGCTCAGGTGTTAACTGTTAGGGCTGTGAGTGCTTAATTTCCCCAGTAATGTACAACAAAGATGAAAGATTCTTTGTAAATAAAAATACAAGAAAGTTACTGTCACTTCCCTCCATTCAGAGAAAACAGAAAACAGACGTCACAGCTATTCAGGCACAATGGACTTCAGGACTTTCACTCTTATGCTACATGGTTTTCTGTGTCATGATGTAGTTTGTATGACATGTTGCCATCCATTGTCGTATATGAGTCAACAGTTATGGTTCTGAAAAGAACTACCACACCTAAGTAAATCTAGGTGAAGACAGAATAAGTTATATGTGCCTGTAACTATTTCAAGTTACATGACTGCAAGATGGGACTTATGTTAATAAATGTAGGCTATAGAATGGACTTATGGAGGTTTAAATTTGTTTTATCTGAGAGTTATTAGAACTCTCAGAGGGGGGATTGTGGGATTACAAATTTAAGAATCTGTCTTAGATCTACTGATCCTATGTCCTTACATACAATCACCTGAAAAACTAAAGTGTAATGCACTGTATTTAACATTTATGGTAAAGATGACGACATCAGATGAACAGTTCTGTTAAACAAAGTTTGTAGCAAGAGGTTCCTCCCAGTTCCTGTTCTCTTGTTGTAAGTCAAATGAGCCAGATTACTGAGACTCCCTCCTATTGTTTGTAATGGCTCTTGGTGCCTCTGCCACAGTTTTTGAGTAGTTATGCTGATTGGATTAGGACTGGTGAAATGGGGCAGGTTTCTATACCTGAATACTTCATTTGCATGCTTTGTTTAAAGTCGTCACCCAGGTGCTTTGTCTCCATTTCTAATCACTGCCCCTAAATGAATATAAACTACAATGTATCACTGCCTTAGTTAGACTTTTGATGACTGCAGCACCACGCAGCGTGTTCTCAATAAAGAGTCCTGCTGAAGATACCCAAGAGTCTCCTGGTCTTCGCTTCTGAGTTTCCAACAAAACCCCAAGGTGGCTATTCTTGGGGCGAGTATAAAAGATGTGAAATCTAAGGAGGGGAAATATATACTCCCAATACTCTTTGTAACTGCAAAAATGAATATATATATATATATATATATATATATATATAATTATATTCATATAATTTAATAAAAATTAAGTTGGAAAAAAGCCATAACCCCTTTAAGACTGAATCAGCAAAGATTTGCATAAAATTTACTATTGAAGCATATAAGTACAGTAAGAGTGTTCAAGATCTTTTAACTGTGATGTTGAACAGTGTTTTGAAGTGACATCAAACTGCACACTGAACTTTAAACCCCATCATATAAATAGTGTTTGAAGTGTGAGATTTATGGTTTAATCACATCACAGGGTGTAAACATATTAGCATCTGCTTCAGACACAAGAGGGCACACAGCTAGAGGCACACATCTTTGATAAATGCCAAATGGAGATCCACTCGTTCATCTTGTTAGTGTTTGTCTGTCATCCGTGTCTTGCAAGCTGTGTGATGGATGATGTGACAACAACACAACAGGCATCACATATCCTAATTGATCACCACAAAAGCATTTACACAGCAGGACAGCCCATGACTCTTTGCTGCAAACTATGGCAGCTCAAACCTGAAAGAGTGCATTATAATTCACCTTTATAGATCCATTTTATATCTACTGTTTCGTTGCCCATTTCTCTGAGTTTTGCACCAGCTGGCAGACAGTTGGGGTTGATTGCATCGAAGTGCCACTTTTCCATACCTTGGAAGAATATTAATTTTGCTTTCTCTGTTTGAATTGATGCAATCGTTTGCTTCTCTCTGCTGAATGCTACATTGTTAACGTCGTTGTGCTCTCTGGCATATAACTCTTCTTGCACATGTAATTTAAATATCCATAAAAACTCATCTTCACAGATTGGTTGAGAGGGTTTTTTTTTTTTTTTTTTTTTACAGAGCAAATATGTACTTAACAAGATTAGCATTTCTCTCAGCGGTGCAAGATGTTTTAGCAACTAAACAGCAGATGTTGAATGCGGTTACAATAAAAGACATACTCCTCCGGGTAAAAACAAAGACTTGAACCTAGAGTATATTTTCTGAAGAAAATGTGAGTGATGCTTGACCGTGCAAAACTCACCGCTACAAAGCTAGAGAGCTGTGGGTAGTTGTTACAATGTTTTCTGGTTTTCAATATGTTGTTATGCAACGTCAGTATTTGTATCTGTATCTGCATCAATGGTGCAATTATTTGTATCAGTGTTTGGGTAAAATCAAATGAGGATGAGGCTGCCCTGTTGAAAAAAACAAAAAAAAAACAGCATATGCTGGCTAGGTATGTTTTGAAGCATGACTGCATGGTTTGAGCTGGTCATATGCTGGTCCTGAGCAGGAGCTAGTTGTTTAGGACCAGCACATGACGAGCTAAGGACCAGCTTAAACCAGTTCAAATCAGCAGCCATTCTTCAAAACATACCTAACCAGCATATGCTGTTTTTTTTTTTTTTTTTTTTTTCAACAGGGTGAAACCAGAAATCAGTCTAAACCACATGAAAAGCCCAGTTTAGATGCAATTTTGTTCCTTTCAGCGTTAAGATATCAAATATACCTTATAGCAGTGGTCTCAAACTCAGTTCCTGGAGGGCCACGTACAGCTCTGCAGAGTTTAGCTCCAACTCTCACCTGCTTGGAAGTTCCTGGTAATCCTGAATAGCTTGATTAACTGGATCAGGTGTGTTTGATTAGGGCTGGAGCTAAACTGTGCAGAGCTGCGGCCCTCCAGGAATTGAGCTTGAGAACAATGCCTAATATATCTCATATAATTCTTTATTTTTGTTTATTACAAAATTTCTGTAAATATATTTAATAATTAACTACAACAATAATCATTCAAATGCATTTTAATAATTAACACAATAATAGATGTGAGCAACTGTAGTCAGTTGTTTACATCTGGCGTAGAAGTATTAGTATTATTTAATACTAATACTTCTACGCCAGATGTGAACAACTGACTACAGATTCATCAATCCTCGGAAACTTACACCATAGGTACAATACAATTTTTCACTACATTGTTTGTATTAGCAAATAAATAAATAAATAAAAATACTATATGTATTGACAGAATTATTAAAAAAAAAAACAAACAAAAAAAAACAACAACAACAACAAAACTATAAAGTCTTGTTACGGGATCTGAACTTAATCCAACATTTAGTCAGTCAGACTCAGCCATGAATGAATGGATGGATGGATGGACGAACGAACGAATGAATGAATGAATGAATGAATGAATGAAAAAAAATATACATTCCTAGTTATTTCACAGCAAGTTATAAAAGGTGACGGATAATTACTAATATGCACCTGACTTTCAGTAGATATGCCAATAAATGCTGTTTTGAAACAACCTGAGAATGTTTTCTGTGATTGCATATGGTGGGAAATGTGTTGACTGCTTCCTGCAGAGATCTGAATGTGTTGGGATCTCAATAGGTGTGTTTTTTAACTTTGGTCAGGTCAAAGCTGGCTGAAAGGAAAGCTGACACTAATGGCATTCAAAGGGAACATTATAATCACACAGCTAAATGGAGCCAAGGGTGGCCTTATTAATTCTGGAAGAAAGCGCGTGATGGCCGTCCCGCAGAGATGATGGTGTGGGCTGGAGACAGTGAACGTGGGTGTTCACTCTATGGGAACGCATCGCACAAGCATCAAACAGTGGTTGGTGCTTTGCCTGTATTCCATTACCATCATTTAAAAACACAGCCTTGACTACAGCTAGTGCATAACACTTATACAAAGTTGTCTCAGGGACAAACGTCTGATGCTTGCTAAAGCACGCTCCAATGAAACCTTAATTCAGTAAAAAAGGATTAATGAATTCAGAATTATTCTCAGTGTCATACCTTGAGTATATACTGAACAACAGAGCACTAATGTTTATGCAGTACTCGAGACTTAATTGTTTGACCTCAATCTTTTGAAGGTTTTATTTTTTTATTTTATTTTTTTTTCCAAGAACTAAAGGTGAACTGTGTACTGTTTATCACTGTACAACATTTATCCTCAGTTCACTGAGTCTGTTTTCCAGTAGGTGAATGCCATGAATTTTTGAAAAAATACATAAATAAAAATAAAACGTTTAATATTTCCCCCCCTATATATATATATATATATATATATATATATGTGTGTGTGTGTGTGTGTGTATATATACTTGTGTATATATACTTGCAAGTACGATGTCAGACACTGTAATATGCTCTGGTCCCCTCCCTGCTTACCGGGGTGACGAGATACATAGCAGACTGTCGTCACTCAATGGCTGGATGTCTAAGTGGTGCCCGCAGAATAACGTAGGTTTCATAGACAATTAGAAGAGTTTTTGGGGCAGACCTGACCTGTTGAAAAGAGATGGTGTTCATCCCTCCTGTGGTGGTGCCGCTCTTCTCTCTAGAAATATGGCACATAGTCTTAGAGTTCGTACTTGACTAACTAGGGCCCAGGTCAGGAAGCAGACAGACTGGCTAAACTGCTAGCCGCCTCACGTCACAGAAGTCAGTTAATTCTCAGCACATAGAGACTCCTTCACCTAGATATCACACTATAGAGACTGTGTCTGTTCCCCGTACTAGAAAATACAGAAAACGTCCAAACCAAAGTAATAGTAACAATTTAATTGATGTTCAACAAATAAAAAATGTTTACAATACAGAGAAACAATTGATAAAACTTGGCTTACTGAATATCAGGTCCCTTTCTACAAAAGCACTATTTGTAAATGATATGATCACTGACCATAAGCTAGATGTGCTTTGTTTGACAGAAACATGGCTAAAACCAGATGAATACATTACTTTAAATGAGTCTACCCCCCAAGATTACTGCTATAAAAATGAGCCACGTCCAAAAGGTAAAGGGGGAGGTGTTGCTACAATTTATAGCAATATTCTCAGTATTTCTCAGAGGGCAGGCTTTAAGTATAACTCGTTTGAAGTTATGGTGCTGCGTATAACATTATCTAGAGAAATACGTGTTAGTGATAAATCCCCTGTGATGTTTGTACTGGCTACTGTGTACAGGCCACCAGGGCACCACACAGACTTTATTAAAGAATTTTCTGATTTTCTATCTGAGTTAGTACTGGCTGCAGATAAAGTCTTAATTGTTGGTGATTTTAATATCCATGTCGATAATGAAAAAGATGCATTAGGATCAGCATTCATAGACATTCTGAACTCTATTGGCTTTAGACAAGAAGTTTCAGGACCTACTCATTGTCGAAATCATACTCTAGATTTAATACTGTCACATGGAATTGATGTTAGTGGTGTTGAAATTCTGCAGCAAAGCGATGATATCTCAGATCATTATCTAGTCTTGTGTAAACTCCATATAGCTAAAACTGTAAATTCTACTCCTTGTTACAAGTATGGTAGAATCATCACTTCTACCACAAAAGACTGCTTTGTAAGTAATCTTCCTGATTTATCTCAATTCCTCAGCATATCCAACAGCGCAGAAAAACTTGATGATGTAACAGAAACTATGGACTCTCTCTTTTCTAGCACTTTAGATACAGTTGCTCCTTTACGCTTAAGGAAGATCAAAGAAAACAGTTTGACTCCATGGTATAATGAGCACACTCGCACCCTAAAGAGAGCAGCCCGGAAAATGGAGCGCAGCTGGAGGAAAACAAAACTAGAGGTATTTTGTATAGCTTGGCGGGAAAGTACCCTATCCTACAGAAAAGCATTAAAAACAGCTAGATCTGATTACTTTTCGTCTCTTCTAGAAGAAAACAAACATAACCCCTGGTATTTATTCAATACAGTCACTAAATTACCGAAAAATAAAGCATCAACAGGTGTTGGCATTTCCCAAGAGCACAGCTGTAATGACTTTATGAAATACTTTACTTCCAAGATCGATACTATCAGAGATAAAATTGTAACCATGCAGCCGTAAGCTACAGTATCGCATCAAATAGTGCACTATAGATCCCCTGAGGAACAATTCCACTCATTCTCTATTATAGGAGAGGAAGAATTGTATAAACTTGTTAAATCATCTAAACCAACAACATGTATGTTAGACCCTATTCCATCTAAACTACTAAAAGAGCTGCTTCCAGAAGTCATAGATCCTCTTTTGGCTATTATTAATTCATCATTGTCATTAGGATATGTCCCCAAAGCCTTCAAATTGGCTGTTATTAAGCCTCTCATTAAAAAAACACAACTTGACCCCAAAGATCTAGTTAATTTTAGACCAATTTCAAATCTCCCTTTTCTGTCAAAGATACTAGAAAATGTAGTATCCTCACAATTATATTCCTTCTTAGAGAAAAATGGTATCTGTGAGGAATTCCAGTCAGGATTTAGACTGTATCATAGTTCTGAGACTGCTCTCATTGGAGTTACAAATGACCTGCTTCTATCATCTGATCGTGGTTGTATCTCTTTATTAGTTCTACTGGATCTTAGCGCTGTGTTCGACACTATCGACCACAACATTCTTTTGAATAGACTAGAAAACTTTGTTGGCATTAGTGGAAGTGCCTTAGCATGGTTCAAATCGTACTTATCTGACCGCCATCAGTTCGTAGCAGTAAATGAAGAGGTATCATATCGATCACAAGTGCAGTATGGAGTACCTCAAGGCTCAGTACTAGGGCCGTTACTTTTCACGCTTTACATGTTACCCTTGGGAGATATTATCAGGAGACATGGTGTTAGCTTTCACTGTTATGCTGATGATACTCAGCTCTATATTTCTTCACGGCCCGGTGAAACACACCAAATTGAGAAACTAACGGAATGTATAGTCGATATAAAAAACTGGATGACGAGTAATTTCTTACTGCTAAATTCTGATAAAACAGAGGTGTTAATTATCGGACCTAAAAACCCCACATGTAATAACCTAGAACACTATCTAACACTTGACGGCTGCTCTGTCAATTCTTCTTCATCAGTTAGGAACCTAGGTGTGCTGTTTGATAGCAATCTTTCATTTGAAAGCCATGTTTCTAGTATCTGTAAAACTGCGTTTTTCCATCTCAAAAACATATCTAAATTGCGACCTATGCTCTCAACGTCAAATGCAGAAATGCGTTTATGACCTCAAGGTTAGACTATTGTAATGCTTTATTGGGTGGTTGTTCTGCACGCTTGATCAATAAACTACAGTTGGTCCAGCAGCTAGAGTCCTTACTAGAACCAGGAAAATGCAGCAGCTAGAGTCCTTACTAGAACCAGTAAGTATAACCATATTAGCCCGGTTCTGTCAACACTGCACTAGCTCCCTATCAAACATCGGATAGATTTTAAAATCTTGTTAATTACTTATAAAGCCCTGAATGGCTTAGCTCCTCAGTACTTGAGCGAGCTCTTATCACATTATAGTCCTCCACGTCCGCTGTGTTCTCAAAACTCTGCCCATTTGATAATACCTAGAATATCAAAATCGACTGCGGGCGGCAGATCCTTTTCCTATTTAGCACCCAAACTCTGGAACAATCTACCTAACACTGTTCGGAAGGCAGAAACACTCAGTTTAAATCTAGATTAAAGACACATTTCTTTAACCTGGCTTACACATAACACACTAATACACTTCTATTATTCAAATTCGTTAAAGGATTGTTAGGCTGCATTAATTAGATCAACCGGAACCGGGAACACTCCTCATAACACACAATGTACTCGTTACATCGTAAGAAGAATGGCATCTACACTAATATTTGTCTGTTTCTTTCTTATTCTGTTTCTCAGTCCGTGTCCGGATCAGATGGTGGATCGGCGCCGGGAGATGATGTCTGTGACCCTGATCGTCGGTGGAGGCCGGACACCTGGATGAGCCCCGGGGACATATCCCCAGTGAAGACCTCGACTTAAATACAATAAAACTTAAAATTAAACAAATTAACTATAATATAATAAAATACCTAACTACATAATACTATTATTGTTAGAAATTGCAACAATATAAAAATAGAAATATAATACATTTATACATTTAAAATTTAATTAAAACAATAAGTAAAAAAATAAATAATAATATCCTGGCCAGAGGAGAACTGGCCCCCCGACTGAGCCTGGTTTCTCCCAAGGTTTTATTCTCCATTCTGTCACAGAGGGAGTTTTGGTTCCTTGCCGCTGTCACCTCTGGCTTGCTCAGTTGGGGACACTTAATTTCTAACAATTATCATCAATTTGATTTCATAGATACTATTTAAACTAAACTGAGCTAGACAATAACATCTCTGAATTCAAAAATGAAATGCCTTTAACTGAAAATTGAGTGTTTAATCTTATTATTATACATTACTGACACTCTATCCTCCAATTTGATACTGTTAAGTGCTTTGACACAATCTGTATTGTTAAAAGTGCTATATAAATAAAGGTGACTTGACTATATATATATATATATATATATATATATATATATATATATATATATATATATATTTTTTTTTTTTTTTTTTTTTTTAAATCATGTTTTTTATTATGTTATCACGTTTTTATTGTGTTTTATTGTGTCAGCTAGTATTTTTTTTTTTTTTTTTTGCCTAATCAAATTAAACCAACTGCAGTTTGATTGAGATTAACTGGAATGCACAATGAAAAAAATTGATTCTTGAAAATTGTTAAAAATGGGCTTATCTGTTTTTGCAAATAAACTATAAAATATATATATATATAAATTAAGGCACATGATTCTTTGCTGTTTTATTATGTTTTATATACAGTGGGTACGGAAAGTATTCTGACCCCCTTAAATTTTTCACCCTTTGTTATATTGCAGCCATTTGCTAAAATCATTTAAGTTCATTTTTTTCCCTCATTAATGTACACACAGCACCCCATATTGACAGAAAAACAGAATTGTTGACATTTTTGCAGATTTATTAAAAAAGAAAAACTGAAATATCACATGGTCCTAAGTATTCAGACCCTTTGCTGTGAAACTCATATATTTAACTCAGGTGCTGTCCATTTCTTCTGATCATCCTTGAGATGGTTATACACCTTCATTTCAGTCCAGCTGTGTTTGATTATACTGATTGGACTTGATTAGGAAAGCCACACACCTGTCTATATAAGACCTTACAGCTCACAGTGCATGTCAGAGCAAATGAGAATCATGAGGTCAATGGAACTGCCTGAAGAGCTCAGAGACAGAATTGTGGCAAGGCACAGATCTGGCCAAGGTTACAAAAAAAAATTCTGCTGCACTTAAGGTTCCTAAGAGCACAGTGGCCTCCATAATCCTTAAATGGAAGACGTTTGGGACGACCAGAACCCTTCCTAGAGCTGGCCGTCCGGCCAAACTGAGCTATCGGGGGAGAAGAGCCTTGGTGAGAGAGGTAAAGAAGAACCCAAAGATCACTGTGGCTGAGCTCCAGAGATGCAGTCGGGAGATGGGAGAAAGTTGTAGAAAGTCAACCATCACTGCAGCCCTCCACCAGTCGGGGCTTTATGGCAGAGTGGCCCGACGGAAGCCTCTCCTCAGTGCAAGACACATGAAAGCCCACATGGAGTTTGCTAAAAAACAACTGAAGGACTCCAAGATGGTTAGGAATAAGATTCTCTGCTCTGATGAGACCAAGATAGAACTTTTTGGCCTTAATTCTAAGCGGTATGTGTGGAGAAAACCAGGCACTGCTCATCACCTGTCCAATACAGTGCCAACAGTGAAGCATGGTGGTGGCAGCATCATGCTGTGGGGGTGTTTTTCAGCTGCAGGGACAGGACGACTGGTTGCAATCGAGGGAAAGATGAATGTGGCCAAGTACAGGGATATCCTGGACGAAAACCTTCTCCAGAGTGCACAGGACATCAGACTGGGCCGAAGGTTTACCTTCCAACAAGACAATGACCCTAAGCACACAGCTAAAATAACGAAGGAGTGGCTTCACAACAACTCTGTGACTGTTCTTGAATGGCCCAGCCAGAGCCCTGACTTAAACCCAATTGAGCATCTCTGGAGAGACCTAAAAATGGCTGTCCACCAACGTTTACCATCCAACCTGACAGAACTGGAGAGGATCTGCAAGGAGGAATGGCAGAGGATCCCCAAATCCAGGTTTGAAAAACTTGTTGCATCTTTCCCAAAAAGACTCATGGCTGTATTAGATCAAAAGGGTGCTTCTACTAAATACTGAGCAAAGGGTCTGAATACTTAGGACCATGTGATATTTCAGTTTTTCTTTTTTAATAAATCTGCAAAAATGTCAACAATTCTGTGTTTTTCTGTCAATATGGGGTGCTGTGTGTACATTTAATGAGGAAAAAAAAAAGAACTTAAATGATTTTAGCAAATGGCTGCAATATAACAAAGAGTGAAAAATTTAAGGGGGTCTGAATACTTTTCGTACCCACTGTATATATCTATACAGTATATGTATAAACACACACACGTGGTCAGAATTGTTGGTACCCTTGGTAAATATGATCAAAGAAGGCAGTGGAAATAAATCTGTATTGTTAATCCTTTTGATTTATTATTTAAAAAAATCACAAAAATCGAACCTTTCATTGGAGAATAAGAATTTGAAGTGGGAGAAAATATCATTGTGAAATAAATGATTTTCTCTAATACAGATTGGACACAATTAATGGTGCCCTTTTATTCAATACTTTTTGAAACCTCCATTTGCCAAAACAGTATAGGAGTTTTCTCCCATAATGCCTGATGAGGTTAGAAAACACCTGACAAGAGATCAGAGACCATTCCTTCATCCAGAATCACTCCAGACCCTTTAGATTCCCAGCTCCATGTTGGTGCTGCTTCTCTTCAGTTCACCCCGCTCATTTTCTATAGGGTTCAGGTCAGAGGACTGGAATGGCCATAGCAGAAGCTTGGTTTTGTGCTCAGTGACCCATTTTTGTGTTGTTTTTAAGGTTTGTGTTTGGATTATTGTACGGTTGAAAGATCCAAACATGGCCCATTATAAGATTTCTAACAGAGTCAGTCATTTATTGATTGATTATTTTATCTGTTGGTATTTGATAGAATCCATGATGCCATGTGTCTAAACAAGATGTCCAGGACCTCCAGCAGAAATATAGGCCCACAACATCAAAAATACAGCAGTATATTTCATTGTACACATGGGGTACTTTTTATCCCTGTGTTCACCAAACCCATCTTGAGTGTTTGCTGCTAAAAAGCTCATTTTTTAGATACATCTGACCATAGAAGTCGTGTCTGATAACTGAATATGCTGGAGACTGTTTTTTTTGGTGAAAGCATTTTCTGTTCTTGATTTTTTTTTTTTTTTTTTTTTTTTTTTTTTTTCTTGAAGCCCTCCCAAACAACATGTGATGTAGGTGCTGTTTGATACTTTTTTTTTTTTTTTAAAGGTTTTCTGACCCCGAAACTCAACCTTTTTCTGCAGTTCTCCAGCTGTGATCCTTGAAGAGTCTTTGGCAACTCAAACTCTCCTTCTCACCGTACATTAGGATGATACAGACACATGTCCTCTTCCAGACAGATTCCTAACATTTTATGTTGATTGGAACTTCTTAATTATTGCTCTGATGGTGGAAATAGGAATTTCAGAATCAGAATGAGCTTTTATTGCCAGGTATGTTTACACATACGAGAAATTTGTTTTCGTGACAGAAGCTTCCGCTGTGCAACAGAATGACAGTGACAGGACAAAAACACAGATAATAAAAGAATAAAAATAGAACAAGTAAATAGTGAATAACCATCATAGGCTGTATAAAAACATGGACGTAGTGTCCGTGACGTCACCCGTAAGTTTCTGAAGAGCGTTTTTGAAGCTCAAAGTAGGCGGAGCTGGCCATTGCTATCTTGGCAGCGCGTCACCGTGCATCACTCCCGGATAATCGAAAATGGGCAAAGAGGCGGGAGCTAGTTGCTGAAACCACATCCACTTAGCTCGACGGTGGTGACAGCAGCGGCAATCCATCTGTCACTCAAGTGGCCACACCCTTAATTATGCAGAACTTTAAGGCTTAATATAATTTAAATGAATGAGTCATAAAAAATTCACCCACCTCACAGTTGTCATGAAGGGAAAAATTAGCTATATAGACCAACACCACTTTTTGTACCAGGCTGTAAACATTTTTTTCTGCTGTAAAGTTGGGCATTTTAACATGGGGAGTCTATGTGACTGACTCCTTCTTCGAGCCAGCCTCTTGCGGCCAGTCGATGAATTGCAATTTTAGTCAGTTTCGTGATGGTTTCACGAGAGAGACCGGAAGGTTGCCGCTTGATAACAATATACAAATTGACAATTGTATGTACAGGTATATTACAATAGACAGTTTGGTATGTACAGGTATATTATGTGCAAATTTGAAATGTAGACTAAGTATGTGTGTTAGATAAATAAGTGTATAAGTGTATAAATAGTGTGTGTTCCACAATTATTGTCAAGTGTTCATGAGATGGATTGCCTGAGGGAAGAAACTGTTCCTGTGCCTGGCCGTTCTGGTGCTCAGAGCTCTGTAGTGTCGACCAGATGGCAACAGTTCAAAGAGGGAGTGTGCTGGATGTGAGGGGTCCAGAGTGATTTTCCCATCTCTTTTGCTCACTCTTGAAAAGTACAGTTCTTGGAGAGTGGGGAGAGTTGTACCAATGATTCGCTCAGCAGTCCAGACTATCCTCTGTAGTCTTCTGAGGTCAGATTTGGTAGCTGAGCTGAACCAGAAAGTTAAAGAAGTGCAGAGGATGGATTTTCACCGCTCTAGTTCTTTTCTTAAAGTCACTTTCTAATTTGTGAAGCTCAGTTATCTTTTGCTGGACATCAGAAATATATTCTTTGGTTTTTCTCATTGTGATGGGTGATTAATTTGGAATTTGTCCTTTGTTTTCCCTCCTATTTATATTTCTGTGAAACAGGAAGCCATGGCTGGATAATTTCATGTTCATAATCACGCTGGTGTGCTCAAAATTGTGAATATGAATGGGAATATATTTCAGATATATTTTACTCATAAGAATTTCTAGGGGTACCAGTAATTGTGTCCAACATGTATTTGAGAAAAAAAAAAAAAAAAAAAAAAAAAAAAACATATTTCATAATGATATTTCCCCCCATTTTAAATTCTTATTCTCCAATGAAAGCTTAGATTTTTGTGATTTTTTTTTTTTTTTTTTTTTTTTAAATAAAAGATTGAAAGGATTAACAATGCACATTTATTTTCACAGCCTTCTTTGATCATATTTACCAAGGGTACCAACAATTCTGACCACGTATATATATATATATATATATATATATATAAGGCACATGATTTTTTGCTGTTTTATGAATTTTCCTTGTCATGCCTGCAGTATCAAAAGCAGTGTCTATTGTCACAAGTGTCATATTGGCACCAGACGGTGGTGTGAAAAAGGTTTTGCCCCCTTCCTGTTTTTTTTTTTTTTTTTTGCATATTTTTTCACACTTGAAAGATTCAGATCATCAAACAATTTTTAATATTGGACAAAGATAACCCGAGTAAATACAAAATGCAGTTTTGAAATAATGATTTCATTGGTTAAGGGAAGAAAGCTATCCAAACCTGTCTGGCCCTACATGAAAAAGTAATTAGATGTCTTTAACTACTGTGCACTTACAGCAAAAACATACAGTGCCGTGAAAAGATTTTTGCCCCTTCCTGTTTTTTTGTTTTGTTTTTTTTTTTTTGTTGCATATTTGTCACGCTTAAAAGATTCAGATCATCACACAAATTTTAATATTACACAAAGATAATGCAAGTAAATACAAAATGCAGTTTTTAAATGATGATTTCATTTATTAAGGGAAAAAAGCTGTCCAAACCTACCTGGCCCTACGTGAAAAATTAATTGCCCCCTCCTGTTAAATCATGAAAGAACTGTGATTAACCACATTATTTTAGAAAGCTGAGTTAAATTCCACTAGCCAAACCCAGGCCTGATTACTGCCAGAGCTGTTGAATCAAGAAATCACTTAAATAGAACCTGTCAGACAAAGTGAAGCATGCTGAAAGAGCAACACATCATGCCGCGATCTAAATAATTTCAAGAACAGATGAGTAACAAAATAGTTGACATGTATCAGTCTGGAAAGGATTATAAAGTAATTTCTGAGGCTTTGGGACTCCAGCGAACCACAGGCATAGCCATTATCCACAAGTGGAGAAAACCTGTAACAGTGGTGAACCTTCCCAGGAGTGGCCGGCATACCAAAATTACTCCAAGAGCGCAATGACGACTCAACCAGGAGTAAAAGAACCCAGAACAACATCTAAAGAACTGCAGGCCTCTAAAGAACTGCAGGCCTCACTTGCCTCAATTAAGGTCAGTGTTCATGATTCAACAGTAAGAAAGAGACTAGGCAAAAACAGCATCCATGGGAGAGTTCCAGGGCAAAAGCCACTGCTGACCAAAAAGAACACAATGGCTCATCTCACATTTGGCAAAAAATATCTTGATTATCCCCAAGACTTTTGGCCAAATATTCTGTGGACTGATACGACAAAAGTTGAAATTTTGGAAGGTGTGTGCCCCATTACGTCTGGCGTAAAACCAACACAGCATTTCATTAACAGAACATCATACCAACAGGCAAACATGGTGGTGGTAGTGTGATGGTCTGGGGCTGCTTTGCAGCTTCAGGAACTGGACGACTTGCCATAATTGATGGAACCATGAATTCTACACTCTATCAGAAAATCCTGAAGGAGAATGTCCAGCCGTCAGTTTGTGACCTCAAGCTCAAGTGCGCTTAGGTTATGCAGCAGGACAATGATTCCAAACACACCAGCAAGTCCTCCTCTGAATGTCTCAAGAAAAACTAAATTAAGGTTTTGGAGTGGCCAAATCAAAGTCCGGACTTAAATCCGATTGAGATGCTGTGGCATGACCTTAAACAGTCCTTTCATGCATGAAAACCCTCCAATGTGGCTGAATTAAAACAATTCTGCAAAGAAGAGTGGGCCAAAATTCCTCCACAGTGATGTGAAAGACTCATTGCCAGTTATCATAAATCCTTAATTGAAGTTGTTGCTGCAAAGGGTGGCACAACCCGTTATTAGATTTAGGGGACAATTACTTTTTCATGTAGGGCCAGACAGGTTTGGATAGCTTTCTTCCCTTAACCAATGAAATCATTATTTCAAAACTGCATTTTGTATTTACTCGGGTTATCTTTGTCCAATATTAAAAATTGTTTGATGATCTGAATCTTTCAAGTGTGAAAAAATATGCAAAAAAAAAAAAAAAAAAAAAAAAAAAAAACAGGAAGGGGCAAAAATCTTTTCACGGCACTGTATGTTTTTGCTGTAAGTACACAGTAGTTAAAGACATCTAATATAAAGTGGGACCAGGGTGTTTGCTAAGGCAAGCTTATACTATACTATGTTATACTATACATAGCAATGGTCATACATAGCAATAAAATTAATTCCCTGAGACTTTAAAGTCATTTGTAAAGGCCTGAATATCATAGAGACACCCAGAATAAAATATTAAAACCTAAAAATGATCACATCCATATTAACTGGTTTAAGTTTCAAAAATAGAATTTATCACTGAATCACACTAAATAAATACCATACTAAATATATACCAACAAAACTCATTTTATGAGTTAAATCAGGTAGAAATAGGTTTTTAAGGTAATGATTACTGGTTACCACATTTTACAGTGTAGAAAACATTTAGCATTCACCCATAAAACCCTAGTAATCATATAACAACAGGACTCAAAACCACATGGCAACCACACAGAAAATCCTAGCAACCACCTATTTTTCAATTAATTTTTCACGTAGGGCCAGGTAGGTTTGGACAGCTTTTTTCCCTTAATAAATGAAATCATTGTTTAAAAACTGCATTTTGTATTTACTTGCATTATCTTTGTGTAATATTAAAATTTATTTGATGATCTGAATATTTTTCACGAGTTCACACTTACATATAATCAAACTGAGTAAAGGTTATGCGTATTTGGCATGCTGTCCAGGGAGAGGGCTCCGAGCTCGGCAAGACTCCCGAGCCCGGTGCTCTCCCCCTGTCCGGGGAGAGGGGTCCGAGCTCGGTGTTTGGCTGGGCCTCAAAGTGCACTCCCGAGTGCTTCTCTCCGTGCGGGAGTAGAACGGGCTGAAGGTGTGGAATCGGGGTGGTGGAGGGATGCTGAAAGTCGAGATAATGAAGGTAGGACGTACTTGATTATTTATAGGAGATTTCTCATGCGCTGATTGGATAAATAGTGTAATCACTAATGATTAACTGGCCGTGTTAATTATCTATGCGTGCTCCTCCCGAAATTTGTTTATAAAAACATTACTAAGTGTGACAAATATGCAAAAAAATTTAAAAAACAAAACAGGAAGGGGGCAAAAACCCTTTCACGGCACTGTAGATGTGACCCTGGACCACAAAACCAGTCATAAGTAGCAATAGCCAACAAAACATTTTATGGGTCAAAATTATAGATTTTTTTTTATGCCAAAAATCATTGCTCCGGGTGTGTGTTCACGGTGTGTGTGTGTTCACTGCTGTGTGTGTGCACTTTGGATGGGTTAATTGCAGAGCACAAATTCCGAGTATGGGTCACCATACTTGGCCACATGTCACTTCACTTTTTTTTTTATTAGGATATTAACTAAAGATCACGTTCCATGAAGATATTTTGTAAATTTCCTACTGTAAATATATCAAAACTTAATTTTTGATTAGTAATATGCATTGCTAAGAACTTCATTTGGATAACTTTAAAAGCGATTTTGATTCAGTATTTTGATGTTTTGCACAGATTCCAGATTTACAAATAGTTTTATCTCAGGCAAATATTGTCTTATAGCATATTTAAAAGCATATTGAAAGCATATTTATTCAGCTTTCAGATGATGCATAAATTTCAATTTAAAAAAATTGACCCTTATGACTGGTTTTGTGGTCCAGGGTCACATATGTGTAATTGCACTTTATATGACTATTTTATCATTGTTGTGGCTCCACAGAGAATGATGAGAACGTCTCTTACATATGTAATCCACCTGAGGGAGGGAATGGAGATGTCACGTTGGAATGTACCGATGAATTGGGATCTCGCCTGAGAGCCCTATCATCTTTGAGTGTAAACTAAATGAGCCATTGCATATTGGCATGTGAGATTTGTATCTCGCACTCAGCCCCACAGTGCGGGTATAAATGCGGAAGTGGGTGCAACACACATTCAGGTTTTCGCTGAGGAGCCGAGCCGGTGACCCGGTGCCCCACGGTGGTACAGCAACTGTGGCGATGGGACGTGATGTCTCCGTTCCCTCCTTCAGGGAATGGGGGTTACATACGTAACTGAGATGTTCCCTTTCAGTTGGTCACGTTCGACGTCACGTTGGAACGTACCAACAAATTGGGATCCCTAACAAAGCTCCACTATTACTGCCCCTTCTAGTGCCCCTAGTAAGCCACCTTATCCCCCTGCGGCAACTGGGGCGGAAGATAGGACAGGGCATACTTGAAGAGAGAGTCTATTACTGTTGTTCCTCTTGACCCACACAGTAAGACTTATTGGATAACACTGGGAAAGCATGCCCTTTCCAGGGACGCTGCGGAATCCACATCCTGCCCGCAGGGAGGTACCATGTGGAGCTTACATATATGGACTGGGAGTTAAGGGCAGTACAACATACAGAATGTCTCTGGGGTGGCACTGGGCCAGTTAAGAGTGAGTCAAAACCGGCAGGGATGGCAAAGCGGAGTCTGCCAAGGGAAGGACACAGGCTCATCAAGAGAGGAACCGTATCGTAGAAGAATACACAAATGGGATCATCATGGGGAGCACAACATATGGACACCTAGCCTAGGACAGGTGTCAACCAACAGGCGTACATAAATCATCTTATAGGATCGTGATGTATGGCAATCGCGGCAACATACACTTTTAGTGTGGAGGGAGACAGCCTTCGCTCCAGCCCTCCTGGAAGAAGGAAAGTACAGCTCTGATCGGGCATGTCCGGGGGTCTTCCCGGTGAGAAGAGCACCATTCAACAAACAAGTTCCACTTCAAGGTATAGGCATGCCTCGTAGAGGGTGGTCTTTCCGAAGTGATGGTGTCTACCACTGCCTGGGGTAGATCACCTAGGACCTCCCCGTCCCATCTAGGGACCACACATGGAGGTTCCACAGATCTGGACATGGATGCCAGAGGGTACCACATCTCTGAGAAAGTAGATCTTTCCTCAAAGGAATACGCCAAAGGAATACGCGAGGAGCATCAGTTCTGGGAACCAGGTCCGGTTGGGCCATTAAGGCGCAACTAGCAGGACCTGCTCCTCATCCTCCCTGACTTTGCACAGTATCTGTGCAAGTAGGCTCACTGGGGGAAACACATATTTGCGTAGGCCCTGGGGCCAGCTGTGTGACAGTGCATCTGTGCTGAGGGTTCTCCCGGTCAGGGAATAGAAGAGCTGGCAATTGGATGTGTCTGGAGAGCCATATCAGCTGGACTGCCTGGGGATGGAGTTTCCATTCTCCCAGAAGCACATGCTGTCGTGAGAGCTTGTCGGACAGTTGAGCTGGCCCAGAATGTAAATGGCACGAAGCAATCTCAAATGCTTCTGACTCCATAGGAGAAGATGGTGGGCGAGTTTTGATGGGAGCATAGAACACCCTGATGGGTAACGTAAGCAATGGTTGCAGTGTTGTCCATACGGACCAGAACGTGCTTGCCTCGTAGCAGCATTTGGTTACACTTTATTTCGATAGTCCACTTTAGACATTCTACTAATTATAAGTAACTTTGTAACTACATGTCAACTAATTATCATTAATTTGCAACTGCATGTCTACTAACTCTCAGTAGGGAAGGTTTTTTGGGTTAGTAGAATAAGCTGACATATACTTGCAAAGTTTCTTATAGTCAGTATGTTGTATGTTGTGGACCCATCAAAATAAAGTGTTAGAAGATTTTAAGCAGACAGTCTACTAATACTCTAATGACTGCTAGTTGACATGTAGTTGTAAAGTTACTCACTGTTAGTAGAATGTCTAAAGTGGACTATCGAAATAAAGTGTTACCAGCATTTTGAAGTGGTACAGCGCAAGACGTACTGTAAGCAACTCGAGGCAATTGATATTCCAGTGCAGATGGGGGCCTGTCCAAATCCCCAAAACTGCATGCCCATTGTACGTGGCACCCCAGCCTGTGGTGGAGGCTTCCATGAACACAACAGCATGCCTGGACACCTGTATAGGGGAACGCCTGACAAGAAATGCAGGGACCAACCACGGGCTGAAAGCTTGGCGACAGGTGAGAGTGATCATCACCTCCCGCTCTCTCTCGTGAAACCAACACGGAAGTGACTAAAACTGCAATTCATCGACTGGCCGCTAGAGGCTGGCTCCAAAAGGGAGTCAGTCCCATAGACTCCCCATGTTAAAATGCCCAACTTCACAGCAGAAAAAACATGTTTACAGCCTGGTACAAAAAGTGGTTTTGGTCTGTATAACTAATTTTTCCCTTCATGACAACTGTGAGTGGGGTGAATTTTTTTTTATAAGTCATCCGTTTAAATTATATTAAGCCTTAAATTCTGAATAATTAAGGGCGTGGCCACTTGAGTGACAGGTGGATTGCCACTGCTGTCACCACCATCGAGCTAAGTGGGCATGGTTTCGGCAACCAACTCCCACCTCTTTGCCCATTTTCGATTATCCGGGAGTGATGCACGGTGACGCGCTGGCAAGATGGCGATGGCCCACTTTAAGCTTCAAAAACGCTCTTCATAAATCTACGGGTGACGTCACGGACACTACGTCCATGTTTTTATACAGTCTATGTGTGTGCCGCATTGCCACGCCCATCTCAGGACTCTGCCATGAAGTCAGTGCTGAAGTGGCCTATGAAACAGTCCAAGCGGCGTTACTGTGGCTGTGGACGCCATATGCCCCAGGAGCCTCAGAAATTGTTTCAGTGGGGCCACTGTCCTGCCCTTGAGCGCGGCACCCTGCTGCCAGCTCCTCACTGTGACCTAGGTGGATGCTCCTGCTGAGGCTGTGCGGGGGCGGAGAAAGTCATGGGGGGTGCCTTCTGCAGCGAGCAGGCGGAGTGGCTGCAGCCGGTGGGGTAAAAGCAGCAGCGAGCCGACAGGGCAGGATGTGCTTGATAGCCTTTTTGTTGGGAAAAGCTCTCAACTGCATTGCCAAAGAGGCCGACCTGGGAGATAGGGGAGTCGAGAAAACAATATTTGTTGGTCTCCCGCATATCCGCCAGGTTCAGCCAGAGGTGCCGTTCCTGGACCACCAATGTGGCCATCGTCTGACCCAAGTCTGACTTTCGTCACTCGTAAGGTGAGGTCTGTCACTTTGCTCAGCTCCTGCATTAGCCCTTGTGCAACTCCTTTAGTGCCTTGGCCTGGTATACCTGCAGGAGTGCCATGGCATGCAGGATGGAGCCAGCCTGTCTAGCAGCTCCATAAGCCTTATCCATATGAATGGACAAGAACTTGCAGGACTTGGATGGGAGACACAGGTTACCCCTCCAGGTGGAAGCACTCCTTGGACACAATTGCATTGCAACCATGCGCTCCACCGGGGGGATTGCTGTGTATCCCCTGGCCACCCCACCATCGAGGGTAGAGGAGGCACCAGACCAGTTTTGGGCAGAAAAAGGTCCCGTCCACGACCTAGTCACCTCCTCATGCACTTCTGCTTTGCGTCGTGCCTAACAACACCCTTCAGCCATGACTTATTCACGATACAGCACGGCCTCGAGTACCTTATTGCTTACATTTAGACTGTCCTGCATTGTTCACAGCGACCGCAGGCCACAGTGTGACAAATCACCAGCAGCTACAACAGTGGTGATCAGGACACACAGTATGCGTATGGTCCTGTGTAGTCAACCATCCAGCCTGGTCCCCAAGTTAATTGCACGCCATCGCCAACAGCGCATGAAATGGGCCCAAGATAATTCCTGGTGCATCACGTTGACGGCTGAGTTTGGATATGCTGATTACCAACAGAGGCTATAACACCTGGATGCACTGTTGATGCTTTTCTGTTAATGCCTTGGCCTCCGAATACACCCAGTCGAATATTTATGGTTAAATTTGGAAAAGCAGGTTTGCGCTATACCACCACCACCCCGCAATGTACTAATCAACACCTTGCTGCATTGCTGCTGTTTTGTGGGTTAAAGGAGGTCCTGCGGGTTATGGATATTTTCCATAAGTGGATATTTTGTGGATATTTTCGCGAGGCACTGTATACTATATTATGTCATATAAAGCACCATCAGTTGAAACCAGACCTCTGAATAAAACTGAAAATATTACTATAAACTATAGCAATGCCTCCCGCTTTACCTTTTGGATGAGACTCATGTTTACAATAATAGCCTTGAGGGGTAGACTCATTTAAATGAATGTAACTGTCAGACAGGTTTCTGTCAAACAAAGTCCATCTAATTTGTGATTTGTGATCATGTCGTTTACAAAAAGTGTTTTTGAAGAAAGTTATCTAATGTTCAGTTAGCCAAGCATTATCATTTGTTTATCTGTATTATCTGTTTTGTATTTGATGAACATCAGTTTAATTATTACCTTTAAATGGGTTTGGAAGGTTTTTTTTTTTTTTTTTTTTTTGTATTTGCTAGTTCGTGGAACAATCAAAGTCTCTATATTATAGTATCTGTGTGACAGAGTCACTATGTGCTATAATTTATCTGTCCTCTGTGATGCAAGGCAGCTAATAGATGGTCAGTTTGCCCAGTCTGTCTGCTTCTTGACCTGAGTCCCTGTTAGTCAAGTACCAGCTCTAAGACTATGTGCCATAGTGTAAATGCTCATGCATTCAAATGAATCATCAACAGTAAATGTTTACCTTTTCTATTCATCCACCCCACCCTCACCCCCAGTCAACCACTGTTTTATTCTGTGCCAGTTATGTGCAGCTAAAAAAACAACAACAACAACAACTTGATTTGTTGTTGTATTAACATTGTATTATGCATTATAATATTTTTAAGGTACTTGGGAGAAACAGTGCTCTGCGTTTTCCAATCCTTAATTTCTTTGCGCTTCATCAGTATGCATTAACACACTCACTCAGTGAGCGATGCATGTAGTTTCACATTTCTTTCCAGAACTTAAAGCCTGTTTAGTTCGTTTCACCTGGTGTTCGGAATCAATACATTTTAATAGAGTCTGTTTCTGATTGAGTGTAGCTGTCATTTGCTCTGACGCTGAGAGAGAATCATATTAATCAAAGAGAATGTCTTTTTTTATTATTTGTCTCCCCTCCTTCTCTTTCTTGTCTAAGAGCCCACAGGAGACATACAGCTGATTGAAAAGAAGCGCTGGGCTCCAAGTGAGAGCCAGTGGAGCATTGAGCAGCTTTTCATAGGCTAGAGGCATGATTGGGATGTACACTAGAGTGTATACTGCTGTACAACTTGTTCACTTGTTTTTCTGCAATTAGCATGCTCTGGGAGAGACTGATAAACATAAATAAAATGTCTTCCTACATCCTGTTATTTAGTCTAACTGCAGTCATGTAGGTGGCACTGAAGAACAACCCTCATTGACATCTTAATGGTCTAAAAGCTTTTGCAATATGTCACACCAGCCTCTCTCTAAGCTTGTGGCTTTTATATTACAAGTCATTACTGAATGATGAAAAGTAATTGTGATAGTATTTCCTGCTTTTAGAGACAACCGTTTCTTGCACTATTACCAGGAATACTTAAAACACAAGCTGATTGTGTACATATCAAAAACTTGATATGGATGAGGGGTGATGGAGCTACAGCAAAAGAGGGAATCAAGAGGGAAAATTTTAAACCCCCAAAATAAATTATAAAGCACTGTAATACCTTGTGACAGGAGTGCCAGTCTACAAAAAAATAAATAAATAAATAAATAAGTGGAAATAATTAATTAGTCAAAAAGGGAGTGACAAAGAGAAACCAACAATAGAACATCTTGGCAACTAAAAGCAGAGCTACAGCTGCCCGTATGAAAAAGCTGTTTGCCCTTGCAGACAGGCAATGTAATAAGCTAAAGCCGGTGCCAACTGACTGCACATGTAAATGAATACAATATCACAGAAACATTAGTTCAAGCCAATGTAATCAACTATCCATGCCACCAAGCACAGTAAAGCTGAAACATCGTAACACCCGGTGCTGATAGGCTCAGTGACAGGGGAGCTAAGTTCGATCGGTGCAACAGTAGCCTGTGAAAACACATATAGTCACAAAGGCAGAAAACAAAAGGACAAAAGGAAGTTTGACAAATGAAAATTTTGCAGAATCTCATGAAGATCTGTGCTGAATATTTTCCTATATCTGAACACGAGTACAAATGCAAATTAAAATTTTGCCATTTAATTCCAAAAATGGGCCAACATGAGGGACGGATATAATGATTTTAAAATTGCTAGTAAAAGCAGAGTGCTGGGACCTGCGACTTTAATCTACTAGATAGTGTGGTCAGCTATGGCATAATGCAAAGTAACAGATTTAAGAGGAGTGGGGGAATGCAGTTTTAAAATTTCTCTGAACAATCCGTTTGTTGGGCACCAAAACTCTCAGGCTCGTCCTCTCATTGTGAGATTCCTCTATTACTTGTTACTACTTTTTTCTTGTGTTCAGGCAAACTACAGGGGTGGCTGCACACCACAACCCTGGGAGAAGTCTCAATGTCATGTTGTATGAGATTCATGCAACCAGGAATGGGAGAGAAAACGTCTGCAATCTGCAAAGACAGAGAAAGAAAAAGAGGTATCCCTTGACACCAAAAATGCTGCAACATGCCCTCCCCCCGTGGCACTGGACCGACTGTGCTGTTTCCTTTGGGAATTGCATCACAAACTGTTCCCACTCATCCTGATCTAAGATGTCCTCAATGCCACGGGGACACTACTCAACTATATACTCACCCAAACCTGGCATGATGTTCTCTATCTGATTTTTATGTAATAGTAAGACTTACAGCATTCATGCATGTCACTCACTACATAATTACAAATAGAGCAGATATTCTCTATCTCTATCTTTTCCATGATGCTGTCTGTGGCTTTCAAGGAATGTGACATACAGTAGGCATTCCCATTCAGTTCCGTACAGATGGCAGAGTCTTCAGTCTACGCAGGCTCCAGGCTCGCACAAAGACACGCTCAGCAATTCTGCATGGCCTCTTGAATGTAGATGACAGATGCACTGATCGCCCACACTCTCACTGAAGTTTAGTCACTATTCGACCGCTTCAGAACTTAAGCCACAACTGTAGCATGAAAAATGTACAATAGACACAATGCAAAAACTCACCATCAACATTTTAACCCTCAATAAATTAAAGCAATTTTCAAAATTCAACATAAGAAGAGTGCATACACAGTTGGCAGGCCATGAAATTAAATTAGCACCAATTAAAGATTCAAGCCAATTGATAGGCAATAGAGATGAAGTCAACCCGAAACTCCAGTGATTCATAAACATTCAAACTCCATGAATGGCTTACAATGTCCATAAGCACAAATTGAGGTATGTTAACAAAGATGTAATAATGTCTCATTGTTAGATCACAAGCGGAAATAGTCTACAATATGAAAAATAACAACCCACAAACAAGGTTGCCCAAAACAGTGAAGGTCAAAAATAAATAAATAAATAAATAAAAATCAACAAGTGTAAAACTATTGTCTTCACAAAACTATACAGTATGTTCAGCAAATGACGAGTTTCTGTCTGTAATTTATACATTCATATTCCCAATTGTTGGCATTCATAAGCATATACATTTTGGATAATGAATTCTCTATCCTAATGAACAACCTGTATTGCAATACACCAGCCAGCCCCAAGTCTTCCCACATCAATTAATGTGTTTATCCTATCCATGGGACAACCACACCCCTTGGAATTCTTCCTCTGATTATCCTCATGTCTAAATCCATTTTAGACTCCTAAGCCCCATTAAAGTTATCATTACAAGAATTCAGTTTTTCCAAATGATGCTCCACTGAAAAGGTCTCTTGCAAGCATAAAATGAGAGTTATCTAGGGGACATTCTACAACAACATATTCCTATTAAGTACCTGTTTTGCATTAATGACATATCTGAGAGTATTCCTGGCAAAACTGACACAAGGCTTGTATTTCCCAGGCACAGCTTACCCCGAAGCAGTTTAGAAACTTTACCCCACAACTTCTATTATGGGGAAAATTCTTAATATTCTTAATTTAATTACTAATTTTAACTGAATAATTGTAAGCCAACAATGCACATGGTTTTAAACAAATGCAGTTTACCAACATGTATGTGATATATATTTTAGATTAGATCCACAGGCACATGGCAGATGGGAAGACACAGGGCCCTCATTTGCACCTACTGGCTCCCATTATTTGAAAGACACACACACACACACACACAGGGCCGAAGGTTAAACAAACCATTCCTATTTGTACTGCCAAGATCAAACTGGGTTCTGCACTCCGCCTTAAAGTGCATCAGAGGCCAGAAACCCAGTGGTGATGACAACAGCAGCAATTACACACATCTGCCAGGAACAACCAGCTCTCCCCCAAGAGATAATGCCTATGAATATCTGCAACAAACAAACAGCTCATTAGGCCTCTACCCTTCACGAAGGTTACTGTTTACAGTGTTACATCCCTAGGATGTATGTGTTGTATTAAAATGCATTGTTGATGTGTTTTTCCACCCTTTAGGTGTGGTTATGTTTCTCCTGTGTGTGTGCTCTCTCTCCCTCTATCTCTCTCACTATCTGCTTGCTTGGCAGTTGCAAATTGCCCACAGGTGGTGCTCATCAGAGAGTGTGTTGCAGAGGGTGCTGCTACAAAAGTGCAGAGTGAACACTGCTTGGGGAGGTTCACTTCGTCCCTGCTCCAGATTTGAATTGGGTGCTTCTTTCAAAGTCTTTACCTGTTGAATGTGGTGCAAACTTGAACCTTTTTTTTTTTTTTTTTTTTTTTGTTCCGGTTGAATGCTAAGGTGTATCCCTGTTGACCAGCCGTGTTGCGCTGAATCTACAAGTGACAACTTTAATTTACTTTATTTGTTAAGGTATAAAAGGTATTGTAACATCTCATTTATTTGATTTATGGTTAGATGGGAAGCTGTAGGGAGAAGATGCCATTTTATTTTGTACTCATGTTTATCCCTGTGTTTGGTTAGTGGGGGAGTTGAGGAAAGCTTTTGTTGTTGATTTCTTTTCTTTTACCTGGATAGGTTATTTAGTACTCCTGTTAATTAGCTGCTGTTTTGTTTGTTGTTTTGGCCAGGCTGTCTCCTGAAAACATTTATTGCTTCCATGATTCATGCTTTTCGAAATAAATTCGTTAAGTTTGCCAAAAAAATGTGGTTGTTGCATTTCTGGGGCAGAGGACTGGAGTGATTCCTCCACGTTTTGAGTTCTTCCTTATAAGTTTTAGTTAACCTGTTATTCCCAGTCCCAACCCTAGACTGGGGGAATGGGAACGTAACAACAGCTCAAGTGTCCTGTGAAGGCTTCGCAATGGATGTCCACAACCCCCTTCCAAACACCACTCCAAAATACATATGAAATGTGGCACATTAACAAGAAAACTCATGTGCTATATACTCCAGGTCTTCTGCAGCTTAGATTGTATAGATTTCACATTGTGCACTTCTGGAGGTTCTGCGACCGACCTCCTGGTGTGCAGTATGCATCAGACGATGAACGGACTATGTGTGGTAGAACCACACACAGAATGTGAACAAACCTCCACTGAGAAATTCAGTTTGAGCGGGTGGAGACTGTTGTCTTCAGGTCAAAGATGCTGACGCATGGATGTGTAGGAGAGCATTTCATGTGCCCTTATAGAAGATACTGCACATGGAGCTGTGTAAGAGTCTAACCAACTAGTCCCTGTAATTCCAGTGTTCCAAAGTGCTGTATGCAGGTTAACGGTAACACTTGTTTAGGGACCAATTTTCACTATTAACTAGTATGCATATTACTAACATATTTGCTGTTTTTTAGTACTTATAATGCACATATTAATGTCTTATTCTGCAAGACCATATTTTAGATCCCTTAACCCTACCTCATTTAAGTGAACCTTTTGAGTGAACTGTTCCTTTAAACTCAAGCTGTATTTATATGCTATCAATTATTATTATTACAACCTGAATTCTGGAAATCTTGGAAGGTTTTTTTTTTTTTTTTTTAATTTGAATAAAATGAAAACTAAAAGACTTTCAAATCACATGAGCCAATATTTTATTCACAATAGAACATAGATAACCATGGTGTAGCATCTCCTCTTCTTTTCAAAACAGTTTGAAGACATCTGGGCATCGAGGTTATGAGTTTCAGGAGTTTTGGTGTTGGAATTTGGTCCCATTCTTGCCTGATATAGGTTTCCAGCTGCTGAATAGTTTGTGGTCGTCTTTGACGTATTTTTTGTTTAATGATGCACCAAATGTTCTCTATAGGTGAAAGATCTGGACTGCAGGCAGGCCAATTCAGCACCCGGACTCTTCTACTACAAAGTCATTATGTTGTAATAGCTGCAGTATGTGGTTTTGCATTGTCCTGCTGAAATACACATCATCTGGAGGGGAGCATATGTTGCTCTAAAACCTTTATATACCTTTCAGCATTCATAGGGCCTTCCAAAACATGCAAGCTGCCCATACCGTATGCACTTATTCACCCCCATACCATCAGAGATGCTGGCTTTTGAACTGAACGCTGATGACACTCTGGAAGGTCTCCCTCCTCTTTAGCCCGGAGGACTTTCCAACAAGAATGTCAAATTTGGACTCATCTGACTATAGAATACTTTTCCACTTTGAAACAGTCCATTTTAAATGAGCCTTGGCCCACAGGACACGACGGCGCTTCTGGACCATGTTCACATATGGCTTCCTTTTTGCATGATAGAGCTTTAGTTGGCATCTGCAGATGGCACGGTGGATTGTGTTTACCAACAGTGGTTTCTGGAAGTATTCCTGGGCCCATTTAGTAATGTCAATGACAGAATCATGCCGATGAGTGATGCAGTGTCGTCTGAGGGGCCGAAGACCATGGGCATCCTACAAAGGTCATCGGCCTTATCCCTTACACACACAGATTTTTCTCTGAATCTTTTGCTGATATTATGCACTGTAGATGATGAGATTTGCAAAGACTTTGCAATTTGATTTTGAGGAATGTTGTTTTTAAAGTATTCCACAATCTTTTTCCGCACTCTTTCACAGATTGAAGAGCCTCTGCCCATCTTTACTTCTGAGAGACTCTGCCTCTCTAAGACATCCCTTTTATAGCTAATCATGTTACAGACCTGATGTCAGTTAACTTACTTAGTTGCCTGATGTTCTCCCAGCTGAATCTTTTCAAAATTTCTTGCTTTTTCAGCCCTTTGTTGCCCCCGTGCCAACTTTTTTGAGACCTGTAGCAGGCCTCAAATCTGAAATGAGCTCATTTAGTGGATAAAAATATAAAATTCCTCTGTTTAAACATTTGTTATGTTCTCTATGTTCTATTGTGAATAAAATATTGGCTCATGTGATTTGAAAGTATTTTAGTTTTTATTTTATTCAAATTAAAAAAAAAAAAAAAACATTCCAAGAATTCGGAATTCAGGTTGGATTTTTTGTTTTTGTTTTTTTTTTTTTCTTAATGGAATTTCACATTTATGCCATTGTGAACTGCTATCTTACCAGTAATGACTGCACAAGATTGGCAGGAATTAGCGGGCAGCTGGGAATGCAAGCTGGCCTTAATGGCTCAGAAGAAGCTCCTCACAACTATAGATGCAATACAAACTTAATCAAGATTAAGATGTAAAGTTACCAAATTAGCCAGGATGTATTTGCAATATTGTGGTGCTCATACTCGTAAGAAAAAAACAACAACAACAGAAAAAAAATAACAAAAAAAAACATTTAGGTTTATTACCTTTTTTTTATTATTATTATTATTATTATTATTTTTATTTTTTTTTATGAATGTTATAGATCATAATGTGCTTGGATGTGTTTCATTGGTAAAAATATTTGGACCTCATAATGTTTAATCAAAATGTCAAAACTGGCCCTCATGTGAAAACCTCAGAATATTCTCAGGTGACATATACAGGACTTCTCCAATCATTTATACCTCTTAAACTCCACCTTTACATTTACGCCCACATCTCAACATCCAGTCAACATAGAATCATTGAAACAAGGTTACATAGAGCCAAGTCCCTGTCCTGCACACTGTTTTTTTTTTTTTTAATTAAGCAAGGTATTATTAAATTAAATTAAATTAAATTATTATTATTATTGTTATTATTATTTTTTTTTTGTTTGTTTGTTTGTTTACTTTATCTCAGTAGATGTTTTACCAATGCCTGAGTTCTTTTTGGAGAGCTCTTAAAAATCATGTAATGCCAAAAGTATAACATTCTCCAGTACTGCTTCACCTGCGGGGCCTGTGACTCAGCATGTGACGCTTTGCTTGTTTTTTTTGTTTTTTTTTAACTTTCCATCAGTGTTGTGTGGTGGTGAGTCAATGAAAGTCAAGGACTACTTGTGACTATCTTCTGTAGTTATATATAGGCATAGGTATATATAGATAATCAGAGAAACACTGCAGCTAGAGTTTTTGTTCACACTGCAAATTACAGAAAGTACTGCTACATGGTAAATCTCTCTCCAAGATCTTAATCGGCAGTCAAACTTATCTTGCCTTCTTTCAGTCGAGTGTGAGCGAGGGTTTTCAGCTGTGAATGACATGGACCGCTGGTCCTGTAACAAGCTGAAATGAGCTGCTTATCAAACGCATCTGAGGCAGATAACAGCCAGCACAGTCAAACTGCAGTTTGTATTCAGTTATTCTGTTTATTTTATATAATGTTGATAAAAAAATTTTTCTTAATCTGTTTAAATGCATTATTGAATTAATTGAAACAAACTAAAATTATTTTAAATATAAAAGTCTTGAGGATACAAAATAGAAACGTTAAATGCAAGGGTTTGAATGCAGATTTGTTTGGTGTTTGTCCATAACACACAGCACTTGATAAATTCACTACTGATTGTCAGTGTTTAATAATTAAGCTGGCCATATAGCATCTTACAGTGATGGAATATTAAAGATGCAACCAGTAGTCATTCATGTGAAATATAACCCCAATTATAGAATGAGCCGTTACATTTACTTTCTTCCAATTAAAACTGTCCGCAATGACTTGGCAACCACTTTAGAAAAATAAACCAGAAATAGCACAGGCCAGACAGCAGGGTTACATACAGTATGAGTGCTGAAATACAGAGGGCAGTTTCTGCCTTTCTGCATGTGTTGCCATGGCAGATAATTGAAATTTAACCTCCAATATCAAACTGTGCAGAAATGCAGTTAAAGAAAGCTTTAATGTGGATGAATGAAATGTCTCTATCACTGTAATGTATCTTAGGAGAGAACAAATAAAGATGTGAAAGATGTACTCTTTTTTCCGTTAAAGACCACAGTGTCTCAAGGAAGAAAATGTCAGAGACAGCTCTAGCTGTCTAGATAGCTCTCTTTTAGTCTTTCTTCTGCCAGTACTCTTTCAGAGTGTGAATGTGACAGGTAAGAGCTCACTTTTTGGACTACTCTAAACGACAAAACCCTAGGAAATAATTAAATATTTAACAGGATAACATTTCACAGCATTATGCTGACTATTTATTTATTGCATTGTTATTTATTCTTTATTTATTATTATTAAAGGGAAAAAATAATAATAAAAGATTTGATAAAATAACAATGCAATCTGTCATTATTTTTCTATATATATGTCATTATTTTTCTATATATATATGTATATATATTATTATTATTTTTTTTTTTTTTTTTTTTACCTTGAAAATCTATTTAGAACAAATGTTTTCCAAAACAAATTTTAAGGTAAAAAGCATGTTTTAAAAATAATATGCATTTTGCACCATAAACATTGTATTGTACCATTTGACAATCTAATAATAAAACGGTCATTAAAAAGGTAATATCACACATTCTGTCATATCATTTCCTATTTTATGGTTTTCTTGTTGCAAAAACTATGATAAAATTGCTCCCTCACTGACTTTATTTTATTTTATTTCATTTTTTTTTTTTAATTATTATTAATTTAAAATATTGTTTGAAGAATTTTATCTGTGCAAAGCCCCTTTTTGGTTATACCCTATTTACCAAGAACGCAATCTAAAAATGAATTTTAATTCATTAATGTATTTTTGAATAAGTAAAGACACAAAATGCAGTGTCACATCACTGACCTACTTGCATTACTAAGAAATTACTCCTAATTTATATCATTAAAAGTCTCATTGATGAGTTATGTAGCCTGAGGATGCCTGCGCTCATGTAGTCTGGAGTGATGCACTCATACCTGGGGAAGCACTGTGAACTGAAGAGCAGCATCATGGGAAAGCACTGTGACCAGAGCTCATCCAGAAGTCCTGATGGGAGATGAGTTGAGTTTCATTTGCTTGAAGCACTGATTGCTCATTCCAACTGACATAGCAATCCTGCCTTCTCCACACAAATCAGACACACTGTGGAGTGCTGCTCAATTTAGGGGACATTAAAAACCATTAGTAAATATTTTAAAAACTCATCATCTTTTTCCTGTAGCTATACGTTTACATGGGCAACCTTTGTCTCAGTCAGAATGCAATCATTCCAAACATATTGTTTACATGAGCACCAAATAAAGGAAATAAAGTTGATGTGCACGTATAAATGTCACAGGCTTCAAATTAGATTGAGGTCTACACCACCCCATTCAATCTGATTGAAATTTAATTCAGAACGAACTCAATCGGACCGATTAAGGTGTTTACCTGAAGGCATTTCAGTCAAATAGAGCCATCAATTCGATTACTAATGGTTTATTTGGTTGCATATTAACATAGCCAGTCAGAATGAAATTTCAGTCAGATTTGGCCAATTCACATTTTTATTCAGATTTTTTTTTTTTTTTTTTTTTGATAGTCCACTTCAGCCGTTCTACTAATCATAAGTAACTTGTCAACTAACCGTCATTAGAGTATTAGCAGACTGTCTACTTAATATCCGCTAACACTTTATTTTGATGCTCCACCAATAGACAGTCTCCTGACTATGGGTAACTTTGCAATTACATGTCAACTTATTTCAATATGATTATTCTCTGAATGCCGTTGTATCGTACAATCTCTATACTCACAGGATCAGTCTCTTTTCCATCTTGTTTAGATTTGTTTAGATTAGAACTGATCATGTCATTCTACATTATTCAAGCTGTCCTCTAATTAGCACCCAGTAGCGTCAAATATTAATTAGTTTGAACTTTGAGCATTGTGTTAACACGCTTGACCACTGCAGCTTGTCAGTCTACTCCAGA